>JAULCD010523457.1:0-14631 GCA_032361085.1 Calliostoma canaliculatum | reverse complement strand
CCCCGTTTCACAAAGACGTCATAACTTTACGACGTTGTAAACCATGTCACTTGGTTAATGGATTTGGTCTACAAATGTCAAAAATCGTTTTAAACTGCGCACTTTCCAAAGAAGAACAAGAGTCAAAAATTGTTGTAAACTGCGCACTTTTTTCTTTGAAAAGTGCGCAGTTTAGAACGATTTTTGACATTTGTAGACTAAATCCATTAACCAAGTGATATGGTTTACGACGTCGTAAAGTTATGACGTCTTTGTGAAACGGGGCCCTGATGGGCTGATAATCTAGACAGTAATCAGAGAGTATAGCGTGCTGCACTTACCGGGATATACTGCTGCTGTTGGTTTGTAATTAAAGCTACTGTTTAGTGAGTCCACAGCGGATGGCTGCTAAAATAATAATAGTATTAACAGGAAATGAAGTACTCTCAAGTTTTGGGTGACGATCTTGTTACTTGTGTTTAATATTTCCCTAATCAATAGATTTAGACTTATGTATTATCACTAGCAAAAATATATTGAAAATATTCAGCGGATTTCAATTTTTGATGAAATTTCTTATGTAAATCTCATCAAACCAATCAAAATCCACTTAATATTTTTACACTTTTTTTCTAGTAGATAATTGTTCAAAATATATACCATTATCATGTATCTGTCAATCCGTATTAGGTGATCTATATGTGTGAACTACATCACTGACGGCAGAGTCTTGCAGTGTTGACACACTATTCGGACGTATGTGACCTATCTTGTGGGAAATTATACCAAATGTTTCTAAAAATGTAGTGTATCATTCTTTTAACAGTTGAAGTAATTTATTAAATCAAATCAGGATATAAAAGGAAACAAATACGTTTCTATTGCTACTGCTATGAATCGTAAGTAAAGATTTATTTATTTTAAAAGATGTTAAATATCAATCTTTTACAAGTGAATATATGTTAACTTAAAGACAAGTATGTTGATTGATAAAAAATGTCATAGGCGAAAGATATCATTTTTGTGAAGAAGACCCTGTGTCATGCGTCATTCGTCGTTGGAGTCTCGAACCCAGTGCTAGCATTGGGTTCGAGATTCTAATGACGAACCAAGAACTAACTTCTGGTTGCTACAGACATAATATAAAATATTTTTTCTAAATAATTTAGGGATTTGGGAGGAATCAGGCATGAGGCATTTACATAAAACGTTGTGATTTGAAACGTGACGTGATGTTTTTATCTTCGGATTGATACTGCGTCTTGTTGTGCAGCCTAGAATGCTTACATTGTAGTTAGTCGTGACAATATCACTGAAAGTGTATAAAAGCATCATACACCATGAATTACTACGTACCAGTTGAATATTGCAAAGCATTTATCAAAATAGAAAAGAACAAAATATATGATGAACAAGTAAAAGAGGAAACACAATGACAAAAAAACTAATATAAACACTTAAGCATGTATTTAAAAGGGAACCTAAAGAATATCACAATATAATTAATACAATATAATATAATCACTGGTAAATACATGCTTACTTGTTTATTGTTTTTATTATCAGAAACTCGCATTCGCACATGTTATTTTTTGTTCATGTATATTGTATTTGTAAATACATTTGTTCATTTTGAGTCATACTGATACTTTAAATTTTGCGCGATTTTTTTGTTTAAATATTTAAAATCTTAGAAGAAATACTTTGTAGGCAGATCGCCAAAGGGCAAACACAAAAAACTTAATTTTACTTTACAAATAATGTAGAGCTACATCGCCTGTGTGTGTGTGAAAATTAATACTTATATTACAAACGAACAAAATAACTAACATTTTGTTAGGAAGTGCAAGTATTTTAAACTACATGTAGCATATCCAAATACATTGCGTCATGGCATGTTATAAATTAGTATGTTTTCTAATGACACTGTAAATTAAAAGGTACGAATGTGAAAGATAGATTGTTGATGGTTAGACATACCTATAAGGAATACATAGAATACTTCTTATAGAAGTTTGTATTTCAGTTGGAATTTTAGTAGCTTTAAGAAATATTACTCTTCAGACAACTCGTGTTTATTTGAAAAAAATATTGTAATAACATGGAACAACAAACCGCAGTATTTATGAAACTTGGCAGCTAATATATTTCAACACCATAGGGCAAGTTAACTTTTGAAACGTGAAATGTCCTGCCAATCATAATAATGTTTCTGAAATGCTTATTGTCATTAAATAATTTACACATACTTATCTTGTTTTCACTGATCCTCAATTTACACGTCGCCGATAATGGCTGTAATTTTGCCCAAGCTGCGCTAAACAATAACTCGATCACCCGCTCACTCAATTCACACGTAAAGAAATATTCTTTTGCAAAATACTTTGAAATTTGGTGCAAATGTTGAATGTCATACTCAACAAGAGATAAATAATTGTGCTTACATTTAATTATCAAAAACAGAGAATATTGGTTTGTGACAAACTTTTCAGCTTGAAAACGATATAAGAACAGTGTACCGAAACGTCGCTACTGTGCAATAAAGAAGTTGATAATCCATAAAGAGTGTCACATTATGTACTGACAACTTCTAAAAGGCCTCTCAAACAAAGAGAATATTGGTTGTCTTAATAAATCATGTAGACATACAAACACAACACACAATCCGGTTTCCGTTTCACATAACCATCGTAAATGTGCGATCTCTCAAACCATGTTGTAAACCAAAATCGATGTAAACGATGAAAAACATTAAAATGGCCAAGTTTTGCCCTTGGCACTGCGAAGGTTAAACAACACTCTAATTAGTAATTATGTATTTATAGTATGCTGTTGATAGCTGAAGTTAAATCCTGTTTCCAGAGTATAAATGAGCAATCTAATAAAGTTGTTTCAACTTGGGGATTGGTGAACAAGCGAGGTATTTTAAGGATACTAACTTCTTTATTGCAATTTGTGCGATGTCATCGCACAAATTGCAATAAAGAAGTTAGTATCCATAGAATATTACACTTGTTCATCGCACCAACTTCTAGAATGCCCATCAAGGAAGTTGGGAATTGGTGTGAAACAAGCAAAAATGAAAGCCCATGGTCCAAGACATGGTTTACGAGGCCCTAGGTTTCATAAACTAGAGAGGTACTGTGCGAGTCAGTATGTTGAGCCATGTGGATTTCATCACCTCTGCTATGTGGGTAGCTAGAAACTGCTAATAATACTATTCATCGAAGCCAAATATGTCATCTTTTTTACATCTGTAGTAAATCACATACATTATGAATGAAAATTGTTGGATTTGTTAATTTGTGATATATTAATAATAATAAAAAAAAATTAACAGTGTGTGCTCTTATTTAATTAACAGCCAGATTCTGTTGTGTCTTTTTTCTAATAGTGTTCACAAATAACTTAAATCAATTCTCTTTTTATATTGTCGCAAAAAAGATAATTGATTCACAAATTAAAACAATTGAAAAAAACTCGGGAAACTTACACATTATAACTTGGTTTATAACTTTTTCTTAAAAAGATACTGTTGACTTGTTGATATATGGAATCATAAAAAGGGAAAGTGTGGTAAGATGATTTTGCTTAACTCACCAACCATA
The DNA here is from genome assembly GCA_032361085.1 of Calliostoma canaliculatum. Classification (NCBI taxonomy): domain Eukaryota; kingdom Metazoa; phylum Mollusca; class Gastropoda; order Trochida; family Calliostomatidae; genus Calliostoma; species Calliostoma canaliculatum. Next base: position 11,044 of record JAULCD010523457.1, on the reverse strand, counting down.
CAGAAATAAACTTGAACAGCGGTAATACTTTATGACACTTTAACCCCAAAATAACCAATAAAAAGGATTTGCAATTAATTTTAAAATGTAGTTTTTGACAGTATAATGTTGGCAGCACACGATACAAATATTATCTTATCAAGTGTACAGCTATTCCCGGGAGACGTATTTGCCCGTTGGAATCGACAATGAAACCATAAACCTTCAAGAGAAAGAAATGATGGTGTATTTCTTCAGAGGTTCGTCTAAAAGTGTTAACAGATAGACTCAGGAAGCATTGCAACTGTACCTCGTAAAATATCCAAGTTGTTCAATTTGTCCCATAAACAATGTTGGTGTTGAGAGAGAAGAAACAAATCGAGGTTTCACTAACGTCAGTGAAGGTGAATTGTTTTTTAATCCCTCTGAATCATTGCACAACGAAAATTATTGTAACTGAGGACATGGCCTTTCACTGGAAAGATTGAATAGAACTTATTCAGCGGATTTCCATTGGTTTGATGAAATTTCCTCAGGAAATTTCCTAAAACCAATGGAAATGCGCTGAATATTTTTATACATTTCTTCAAGTGTTTGATTAAAACGGAATACGGATTGCAGTTGCAACATGCATGTTGCGATGTAGTTACGCTCAGAAGTAAAACACGAGCAAAAAGTCACATGAGGATAGGGCTTGACTGAAAATGCTTCGTATCAGTTGGCCTTACACAATTTAAAATGTAGTTTGAAGAAAAAACAAAATGTACTTCTATTTTAAGACTGTTTAACCCTTTGAGTGCCAAGTTAAACGGTTTTTTTTTATTTTAATATCTAAATTTCAGTCAAACTAGGCTACTGGACACCTATCCTTTGATAATTTGTTTATAAAAACTCCTACAGAAACTCTTAAACAAATTCTCACAGAGTAGATTTTAAACAGCACAAGGTATAGAAGTCACAATTTAAAGTCCTACTGAAATTAGTTGGGTTAACATGTATTCCAAGTGTTTTAATAGTTGTATTAGTATAATTTAACTTTTACAAATGGCATATGCTATTAAAAAATAAACAAAATTGTGGTATTGACCTAGACAATAAAAGAAGAGAAAAAGAATCTAAATATGAACAATCGTGTTGCAACTCTTGTAACAATATTGTTGCAAGTTTATTGTTTCTTAGCCTAGTGCATTTTTCCTCGTGTGCTATTTAGGTTAAAAAACATGTTTCAGGGTAGCGTAGTATACAAGGCATTAAATATCGGAACTAACTAAATCAAAGTTGTTCATGGTTGTGAACTTTTTTATTGTCTGAGTGCAACGTTTCAGTGTAGGTATTAACATCGTTATCAAGCATATGATACAGGTAAGGTATAGTTTTTTTAAATATACATGTATGGTAGCCCTTTGAGAAAGAGATGTCATGAGAATGATGTTAAGGGCATAAATGCATATATTTTTGTATTTTAACCATTTGTGTTCTAAGCGCATCATATACCCATTTTTTGTCAAAATGTCCGACTCCATTGGCTGTATAAAAGCTATCACATGGTAATGATTTTGAGGGTGCTACTACAGAAGATCATTTAACAAATTATCACATGACTGGAAGTTTATCAGCACAAGGTAGTCATAGTTTAATGTGTCCAAATTCAGCACCCTGAGAATTAATACAAAAAATACAAAGTGGTACAATCACAAAGACAATAGTGGTCCTTTCCATCTACACGTGCAACCAAACAAATTCTAAATTATAGAATTATATGTTATTGGACGTTTAAACTTTGAAGTTTGTTTGACTGAAATCCAGATGCAAATGTTTGTGTACACGTTACTATCGCGTGCTACAAGTAAATCTATAAGGCGTCAAATATGTAAATAACTGGACTTGTTGCTGGTTGTGTTCAAAATATAAATTATGCTTTCTACGTTTCAGATATGTTTTATGTTTCGTAGTATCTATAGATCTATAAAGTAGATTAAAACAGCTTCTTTTAAAAGGTGGTTCTAATAAATGCCTACTCTCTGTGCGGTCCTAGATACCTACATGTTTAATCTCTTCCTCGACCCAGCCAGATAATCACAAAATATCCCAAGAGAATTATTTCAACTATAAAGTTTGTGATCTAGTAAAATTAGTATCAGTGTTCCCGCTGGCTTTTAAAAACTCTGGTCACTGGAACCGCCTGTCCAAAAGCATATCTGTCCTAATCATTTTCTGCCGGTCACCATAATAGGTTACAACTTATTGTACAGACTAAACCTTCAATCTGCACAAACACTGGTGATATCAACTGATAGCTAAGAAGCATAGCTTGGTTTATCGCACTACGTTTCACTCCCCGGCAGGGGAGTGAAACGTAGTGCAATGAACCAAGCTGTTTCTTAGCTAACTTACTATATATTTATACTGCTAGGTTGTCATAACAGAATTTATTATTCGACTTGATTATTGCCAACGGTATTTTTACCAGACAATGGGACCGACACACTTAAAATTTACCGGCCCTAGTAATATTTTACTGGTCAAAAGCCGACATTTACCGGAAAACGAAAACACTGAGTATAAACGTATTTATAACCATGCCCCGATTTAAAATTTAAAATTCCCTTATGAAAATAAATCTAAAATCAAGAAATATATATAAAAAAATAAATGGGTATTTACTTTAATAAATCCCGTCTGGGAAAAGGGAAATGCATTTTGTATGATCTTTCTCGTAATAAAAATACAATAAAGTTGACAAAAACGACATTGTACTTGCAGTCTGTGTGCCATTACATAATGATAGTCGACAGTATTTCAAACTATTCTCAGACAATGAGTAAGCTTTCTAAATAACCCATCGTTAATTTTATAAATTTGACTCGGTTGACATTTGCACGTTTTGATACGTTATAAAGTAGATACAGCCTCAATTTGTTCAAATGTTGCAGACAAATAATATTATCATTTTTGCAGTAAAGCCATAAATGTATGGTGTACTATAATTGCCATTTCGTGCACGGCCTGTAAAAAGAAAGCGACTTCGTGGCATGAAATTGTTTCAACTAACAAAATTTAAATGCGCCGTCACCGTCAAATTTGTACTTTCAAGTATAAATTTCATCTAACATTTTGCAAATACCACGAAAATATGAATGCCCTCGCGTTTGTGTTATGGTCGAATGTAATTTTTTTATACTAAAGTACGACAAACCCCCAGACTTTGCTGTCGTTGTCGCACAAGGCCGATTCAGTTTTACACGCCACGCGATGGTAATTCTAGTATGTGTGTTTGTTAAGAGTGTAAGATGGTTGGTGACCAAATTCCAAAACATGTTCAGTGTGTGACAAGTCTGGACTGAGTGCCGAGCATGGGGAGGTGATTGTGTTCTCTTTTTCGAGGCATTCAATGACCTTACGAGCCCTGCATTTTCTGGTTGTCATCTTGAAACATTAAAGGCACTGGAAAACGTGTAAAGAACTTATTCAGCGGATTTCTATTGGTTTGATAAGATTTCCATAGGAAATTTCATCAAACCAATGGAAATCGGCTGAATACTGTCTATACCTTTTTAGTGACGGCATACATTTCGGTCCACAACTAGCGCTGTATGTGTCAAACCCTTATATTAACTACAACCATTAACTCTACTAAAACTAAGGGAGATAATTAGTATCTTCTGCATGGCCAACCAACGTTTTAGGAAGAGTTATCTCCCTTAGTTTCAGTCGAGTTAATGATTGTAGTTAACTCAAAGGTTTGACATACATGTGCCTTTAGAAAGTTGTTGGGATAGTACTGCTCACTGATAGCTTTATGATAAAACATGTAAAGATGTTGTGCCAGTCACAGTAATCCCACTCCACATCATTACCGACTGCCTCCAACATGTCCACTGCATGTAGCCGTTCCTGACGTGACAAACGTTGCATGTCCAAAAACGTTTGAGTTTAAAACATATCAACCCTGACCATGTTCTCTTGAGTGTCACACAAAACATTTTTAAGAAAATTACGTGTTTGCACAAAATTTATAATACGTTATAATTTCAATCTCAATATACAACATATATATATTTAATTCCCACTATGATCATACCCGTAATGTGCCATTTCAATACTACACACTATATTTTCATCAAATAGATATGTGATCATTAACTGACAATCACCCAACATTCAGCTGTTTATTGAGTCAAACTGCGTCACACCGTGAAGGAAATATTCGCGTAAGAGATTTCAACAGTAATCAGTTCTTTTAGGGACATTTAGAAGTGATAATGAATTTTTAAATTATGCCCTTAAAAGTTGTGATCCTGAGTGTGTGAGTGTCAGTGAGTTATGATAGGAATCTCATCAAACCAATGGAAATTCGGTGAATAAATTATATACATTTTTCATAGCGCTACATCTAACAATTCCCTCAACAAAATCAGAGAATTTTGATTGATCATAATGTATTGGTAATTGTATAAGTTTACCGTTGACAAGTGGTGTACTTGCTGCCAAGAGTTGTCAAGTCGTAACTTTAAAATGTCCCCAGTCAATTAAGTAATTGATGCTGTCGATTCCTTGATCTTTCTTGTCGTCTACTCCAAGCTTTCTTATTAACCTCGGTGCAAAACGTGCCTTGGATCAATTCTGAACAATATTCTCTTTGACATATTATTAACGAAAGTGTTTTGTTCCATTGTTTGTTAAAATGTACGGTCTTTCAAAGCAGCGCTCGTGTCCGGAAATCTCAATATCGTATTGTGATCTGTGACCCGTCGTCTCTGCATGACGTAAAGATAGTGTGCCATTTGGTGCGAATGTTAATTCCTGATTACAAAGATTGTAAGCAAACTACAAACGAAGTATTGGGATATTTGATTTCCTTTTGACAAGTCGACGAACAAAACACTATCCACCATCACTTTTAGTATGTTACATTTTTAGCAAAACTTTAGTCTTAACTGTAATATTACTACAAATAGCAGTTATGGGATTAGCAGTCATAGTTGTTTAATAAATTTCTACTATTTGTCCTGTTCCTACTATAATGCAATAGTTGAAGTAAACAAAAATAGTGTTTACATCGTAAGCACAGTTAGTACAAATATTACCACAACGTAAAATATAATTTGTAGTAGTAGCTGTGGTAACAGTTACAATAAACTACTATTACCGCTGGTAATACACTAAAAAGTGTACATTTTTTAAATTGTTGTTAACCGTGAACTTTTCAAAGAAAAGAAATGGGGATTATTTTTTAAAAGTACCAAATTTGCAATTGTGAACTGAATCTATCAGTCAAAAGAAAATTGCTAGCACACTATATTCCAAATAAATACACCTATTTTTAGATTTGTTTCAGGCTTACAAATATATTATTATTCTGTGTCTGAAAATCGCCATAAAGTAGAATATCAGGTGTTGGTAAAATGTTTAGTGCATCCTTCACCACCTGTGATGTCTGGAGATATTTTTGAATTTTGTGTCTCTACTTGTTCCACTACACAAGATAAATTGACCCAGAGAAGGTTTTTTTACAACTTTTAGGGGTCAAAACAAGCGGCAGCAGCTCTTTTAAAGAAATTATCACAGGATAAGTTTTTAACAGCACAGGGTAGTCCTAGGGCAATGTCCTACGGAAATCACTTTGGCACGAAAAATAAATGTCTGACTGAATACATATTTCTACTGCAGATCAGTCCTGAGTCTTGTTATTTGTAAGCCGAAGGTATCTGCATTGACATCAGTCGTGAAAACTACACCTGTCAAGTTCAAATTTAAGCGCATCATTCATTTACACTCAGCTTTAACAAATTGCTTCAACAAATTGCCGTATTATCTGCTTTGAGATTAGCTGTTCTTTTTAAAGACATCATTTATCATCCAATATTGATATGAAACTTGCATCATGTATGGATTACTGAAATCTCATCAAACGAATGAAAATCCGCTGAATAATGTCTATAATTTTTTCCAGTATTTGTTTCATAAAAAATGACATTAAAACTATAAACTTTTGAGAAACAAATGACAATGGTTTTTTAAAAAACGTTTGAGAGTGTTGGCAGATAATTTTATTCATCAATTTAACTGTTCATCGTTACATAGTCAAGTTGTTAAATTATCAGATACACAACATCGGTGTTGAGAGAGAAGATAGAATTGAGTCTCAAATAACGTCAGTGGAGGTGAATTATTTTCCCCCTGAATCAGGCGTTCATCTCCGAGAGGAAATTACTACAGTTGAGGATTGGATCTGACTGTTGGCTAAAGCAAAAACGGACTGTAGCAACCTGATTAAAACCAGTCCTTTTGTTGGGTGGCACTAGTGTATAGCAGCGAAACGCAGCAAAAATGACTATGTTGAATGAAGTTAATACAATAGCTGTAGCATGTCTGTTATAATGTGGCCGATGGATAACATATCTGTTATAATGTGGCCGATGGATAACATATCTGTTATAATGTGGCCAATAGATATTTTGAAAGTAAAGGATAGTTTTTAAAAAAAACACTAGAAAACAGTGTATAAATTATTAAGCGGATTTCCATTGGTTTGATCAGAAATCTCATCAAACCATTGAAAATCCGCTGAATAATTCCTACACACTCTTTATAGTGCAACATCTACAGTCAAAAAGTATTTAGATAATTTAATTAAGAATTTTTTTAATTAATAAATCCCCTGTTATATTTCTTTTAACTGTGTGTAATTCAACGTGTATTTTTTTATTTAATGTATTCTAAGAGATTGAGTAAGATTTCTAAATAACTTCTAGGTTTAGTATAAATGCGACACTTGTGACATTTGTACGTTTCTGATTACTTACCAACTAGATACGTATACAATCTTGTATCTGCAGACAAATGACATTACTTTTATGGATTGACATTTGGAGTTATACGTTTGCTTAGCTGGTTTGCAAAGAACAATGCAATTTTAAAAGGTTCTATTACAAGTGATTTTTTCAGGAAGCGTTAAGCTAACTTATTTGATCTTTACTATATTTATTAGTGGTGTAACGATACATCCAACTATCGATTGATTGCGATTGCGTGTCTCACGATAGTAGACTATCAATTGCAACTTAAAACTATCGATACTATTGGCGATAGTTGGTCTAACTATCGATAGTTTTGATAGTTATTTTTTTAGGTACATTTATTTTCTTAAAAAAATATAGAAACAACATTACCAGTTACATAAAGTGAAATTTTCTAATGAAATGTTTTTGAGAGGTAAATGTATATCTTGTTTACTTTACAAATAGCATTAGAATAAATGTATAGAAATGATTCAGCGGGTTTTCCTTGGTTTGATGAGATTTCCGTAGGAAAAGCATCAGTCAATCAACAGGGTTCTGCTTTATAAAGAGCGCTAAGATTAAAGTTAAGACTTCTAAGCCTTAATATTGCTTTTTAGAACGGGGGTCAGATGTATAAGACTGTTTGAACTTGAATACTAATTCCACGATATTCTTTCTCACGTTTTCCCTGTCAATTGGTGATGGACTTGCTGAACTATTACAGGATACTCTTTAAGATTGTTAATATATTTTCAGAATGTAGAAGAACATTTGACGCTCTGTTATCCAAGACACGACACGGTTTTAATTAAAGCAGAATTAATGTTTCTAAATATTCATTTAACGTATTTCAAGTGTGATGATCATTAATATCACATACTGCGCAACCCCGTTGGGTTTCCGGGGAGTGTCCTCGGGCACTGGAAAGAATAGAACCCCTGAAACCCCATGCTATACTACACGCCGGCTAAAATGGGAATCTTTTGCTGTAGCTTTTTTTCTGTCAGTCTCTTTCTCTCATTTGCTATTCCCTCTGTGTACCTCTTGTACACCACATGGCGATATAGGTGAAATATTGCTGAAAGCCATGTAAAACGCTATTTCACTCACTCACTCACAATACTCACAAGATTGTATACAACTATCACCCGACAATGTAATAAAAAGTACATAAGTTTAATTGGGCCTGCATATTGGTTCCCAGATAATACTACATTTATTTTCTGTTTTATAACTTATGTACTTGTTGCCAAGAGCTTTAACGTAACCTAAAAAAGGCACCCCAGTCAATTAGCTAATTGAGTCCTGTCGATTCCTCTTTCACTTTCCTATCGACTACTCCAAGCTTTCTTATTAACCTCAGAGCAAAACGTGCCTTGGATCAATTCTGCACAATATTCTCTTTGACATCTTATTAGCGAGAGTGTATTGTTCCATTGTTTGTTAAAATGTGCTGTCTTTCAAAGCAGCGATCGTGTCCGGAAATCTCAATATCGTATTGTGAAACATGACCTATCGTCTGTACAGACACATTTTTAACACAGGGACCCGTTGCTCAGAGGGATCTTAGGCTAAGTTGATCACAAGTGCTAACATCGATTTACGATTGTCCTAGTGCAAAGATCGCTTTGGAACCGGTGCCAATCGGCACCGGTTCCAAATCGTTCTCTGCGCTAGGACAGTCATAAGCCTATAATAGGAAACAACTACACAGGGCATTGTTTATAAAATCATTTACGATCAACTCAGCTTAAGATCGCTTTGAGGAACGGGGTCCTGGTTGTGTTGGTGAGACAGAGACGAGTACTAATTAAGTCATATGTTGATTTCAGAGTTAAGTAAACGTGTTTTTACAGATAGTGAACAGTCATAAACCAGGCATTTTGATAATTTGCAATAATTCCTATTTTTGTCAAAAACAGGAAACGTAGAAGCATTCACTATCAATATGTCTAATATTAACCAGCTGCAGTTAAAGTTGTAACGGCTGTAGTAAAAGAAGTTGAGAGTATTGAAATGTGAATTAAAAACAGTCCTTTTGTACGTTGCGCTTCCCTCCATTTTAAATTAGAATCTGAGAGCGTCCAGTAAGAGTTTACAACAAACTGACCTTTCAACGACAATTCAATTTCAAACAATCCTATTGAAGCTTTTTTCGGCGTTAAACTGTCGGTTATAAGAATTCAAAAGAGAAAGCCACAATCACTCTATACTTAACGATTTTTGCAGCGCGCTGATTGGTCTGTTCAGGGGTCAATTTGTTGTAACCTCTTACTGGGCGATCCTATATCCTAATGTAAAGTGGAGGAAGAACAACAAAGCAAAAGGACTGGTTGTAATCAGATTGGAGGTGTTGATGGTAGTAGTTGTAGAAGTAGTGGTAGTTGTGGTATTTATCTACTGCTTTTACCACTAGTAAAGTAGTGATAGTGGAACTTAAAATAATTGTGCTTGCGTTTCAAAACAAAATTAAGAGAAAAACAGTTCTGCATGTTTGTTTAACGATAATATTACACTCCAGTAACAGCTGGTGTTTCTCCAATATCACACTGGTTGTTTGCACTATGAAATATATATGTCTGGGATATGTGGTTGCTTTAAAGCTTTTACTTGGCTTATAGGTTGATAAAAATAGTTGAATACTGTGAACGTTCCAAAGAAAAAGACAAAAAAAAATTAAAAAACATTTTGACATTATAACCCTTACCGTGCGGCATAGTTTTAGACAGGTTATTTTGAATGACGTGTCCTCACTCAACATCGTGCCTATTCATGCGGCTAACGTAAATATCCGGGTCAGGCTGGTAGCCTGACCCTGATATTTCCGTGAGCCGCACGGTAAGGGTTAAGACCATGACAACAAACTCCGGGTTCTAACTTTCAATAATGACTTGCTATTTGTTCGTATTTTATTTGTACATCTTAGCCTTATAGTGCCAAAGTGATTTAATAGGACTTACAACACTGACTTTCTTGTACTGTTGAAAACATATCCTGTGATATGTTGCTTAAAAAAAACTTTTTTAAAACACATTATTACAGCAAAGGTTTTCAAGATTTATTAAAGGCATTTAGAAGTTGGTGTATTTATAACCTAAAATTGAATGGATTGCAACTTCTTCAAGTGTAAAACACGACGTTTTGGGGCAAGTCGAGTGTCTGACCTTATTTGGACAATACATTCTAAATCTTAACCATTTTTTTCTAGTAATCTGAAACGCCATGAAGCTTAGTCAAGAGGTCAAATGGAATAATGTATTGAGGTTATGCTTAGACATTGATTTACATGTTACAATCATTTTGAATTCGAATGCTAAGAACAACCTAGGACATTAAATTTAGCTTTTTATTTGTTAGTTTAAAGTTCAACTTAGGCAGATAAATTAAGTGTAGATACTTAAGGTTATGTCCTTAAAATTATGTTTTGTTCTTCACTAACTTTAGCTAATACTTTCATTCTATAATCACTATAATTGCATGGGTTATTTTTTAGTTATGAATTAACTGACCGAGTGATTTTGAGGTTAACGTCGGCTTTCACGCTAAGGTAGTTCGCCGACGTCAATTGACTTCCGAGTGCAATAATAACCTTAAAACTGACACCAAGTGCATCACTATAATTGTAAAGTAATTGCCCCGGGCCCCGGGCCCCGGGCCCCAAGCCCCGTTCCTCAAAGCGATCTTAGGTTAATTTGATTGTAAGTGCTAAAACATAACATTGTCTTACGACTGTCGTAACGCAGAGATCGCTTTGAAACCGGTGCCGAAACCGCGATCTCTGCGCTACGACAGTCGAAAGCCTATGATAAGAAATCAATCTATGGGGACATTGTTTCCAAATTCGCTTACGACCAACTTAGCTTAAGATCGCTTTGATGAACGGGGCCCAGAGCAATTTCTTAAACAGTTTAAAACATCTTAACACCCTTGTTACTTACTTATATGAGCGATTTTAACTAAATTATCACAGGTTTTTAATCGATCCCTGACAGTTGTAAGCCAATGATAAGAAAGAACTCTACAGAACAATGTTTCAAAAATCCCTTAAGTCATATTACCACTAAGATCGCTTTGAGGAACGAGCCGTGTTAATCGTTGGCAGAAGGCATGAATGCATATAGAACAGGCTGTTCCATGTGTAATCACGTCTATTGTCAATGCAGAATGATATAATTAATTGCATGCACTGACTACCACAAAGCGATGCATCGCATGTTAACTTAGCAAACATGTCTAACGGAGCATTACACTACGTTTGTGAATTGCCTGTCATTTGCATACAG
>JAULCD010522415.1:0-14632 GCA_032361085.1 Calliostoma canaliculatum | reverse complement strand
AACTTCACATTTGTCTGTTTCAGGGTGCAATTCCATCTTACATTGGCTGTAAAAAAAACTATCCTGTGGTTATTTGTTAGAAAGAGCTCCTAAAAGGAGCTCTTTTCAACAATTTATCGAAGGATAGGTTTTCAACAGCACAAAGGGGTCACAGTTTTGAGTTCCACTTAACAAATTGAGTGTTGTAAGGGTAAGCAGTATAATTAAGCAGAATAATAATGTTAGCAGTATTTGTACTTACACCTAGGTCTTGGTTTAGCAGATAAGGTTCCTGGGCCATCAACCAGACTTCAGCAACAGCAGCGTCACGGGCGAATTGATACACCTCCAAAACTAGAAACAAGAAGCAGTTTGTTCCTCTCAACATGTACAGTAGATTTTATAAACTTAACTCACATACAGATCTCATGTAACAATAAACTGATCCTATTTATGTAATCCTTCAATGAACGACAAAGACATTAATGATGGAATATTTGCTTGCGATTTACTCACTTAGTTGTAGGTGTTCCCATCGCTCGTTCCACTGGTCGCTCATATCCAACCTCTGTATTGTCAGTTGGATAAGTTTTTCTCGAACCTGGAAAGTTATCGAACAATAGTGAATTTTGAAATAAAATGTACAATTTTTTTTTAAAATTCAACCGTTTAAATGGCATTTAAAAGTGATAAAAATACAATAGAGAATTTGTTTAAATGTCAACTTCTATAGGTTGGGAATGTTTCAGAGCATATACTTAATCTTATTTTTTATCAGTCAAAAGTATTCATGGAATTATTTTCTAGATTATGGTACACAAAAATGGCAAAAGTTACCTCTTCTGAACGATAGTGTTTTCTTGCAAGAAGATCTTTTCCCAAGTTAATACATATGGCAAAGTTTTCTTCCCGTGCATCAATTTCTGCCTTAAGACTCTGGTGGTTGTTCATCAGCAGTTCAACACCAGACACATCTCTGTGAACACAAACAATCCCACATGCAGCTAAAAAAACTAACAGTTTTTGACATACATTTAACTTTGCGTCCTGGGTGCCTTTTAGTAAAGACTTTGTAAGGTGAAGACATCTTAACTTTCATCTTAGGGCTCGCATAACAAGGGAGCATGATGAAACTTAAGATGTTTTAGCTCTTTTTAGTTAAATAGAATAGAACCCTGGATAAAGTATATGTTATTTCAGTTTACATTGTCCTTTAAATAATGAATATATCATGAATATTTTTATCATTGAAAAAACAAGATTTAAAAACAAATTTCTCTTTTAAAAATTATTGTTGTTATGATACAAGAAACACATTTTTGACATCACAAACAACTGACAATACCTTGGTTTCTCTTGAGTATTCATTTGCCGTGTGATGTCATCCATCCATAGCATGAGATCCTTGGCCATTAGGAGGAACCTGTATAGGTCACTAGCATCAGCCAGTCTGTTCCTGCGACTGTCCACCATGAAATGAAGGTCTCGCCATGCGTTTACCACCTCAACCTCACGTGTCTGGATCTCCTGCATGTTGCCTCCAGCATAGCCAGCCTGTAGACGAACTGCCTCACCCTGGATCGCTTCAACCTGCAGACACACATAGCAATGAACACGTAAGCTTCCGAGTACAATATTTACTAATTTTAGTGTTCAACTTCTAACCTTAATAGGCTGTTAAAAATTTTCCGTGTTAGTTTGTGAAAAGAACTCCCATTAGAGCTCTGTTGAATAAAGTATCACAGAGTAGGTTTTTAGGGGAAGTATGCTCAGTCCTACTAAACCCAGTTAAGTACTTTAGGGTTAATATTGTTGAATCTCAAGTAAATACATTGTGACAATGGTGATAGAATTTTTCAAAAAATTTAAACACAAAACCTGTAACTGAAACACCATGTAATCCACCTTATGTAAATAATTTTTATCATTCAGGCCCCCGTTCCGCAAAGCGATCTTAGTGTCAAGATGCTCATAACTGAATTTTGAAACAATGCCCTGTGGAGTTGTTGGTTTTTTTTATCATAGAAATACGACTGTCATAGCACAGAAATTAATTTGGAAACGGTGCCGAATGGCATCGTTTTCAAAGCAATCTTTAAGCTATGACAGTCGTAAGCCAATGTTATATTTTACCACTTATGATCAAAATAGCCTAAGATCACTTTGAGGAACGAGGCCCAGGAATTAGTTCCTTGCTAAATGTATAATTTGTTTTTATTTATTTAGGTCAAATTTAAGCAAGAGTGATAAAACACTTGATAACCTTCTTACATCATAAACTTATATTAGCCAAAACTTACTTGATTTCCTAAAGTTATTAAATCATTCTCAAAATTAGCATGTTTCCTCTGCAGGGCTGCTACGCTCCTTGCATCCCGGCCAAGTTCTTCTGGAATTTGGTTTTTCTTTTCCTGAAAAAATAAGGAATTTGTGATACAATATGAACATTAACAAAACAGATTATGAGTAACTGTATCAACAGTTTTGAATTGTCTGTTATAATATCCAAGTTATCTACTTACATATATTCTTTCAAGAGTATCTTTGCAATCATGGTAGAACTTGTGTAACTCAAATGAAGCTTGAAGCATCTGTGTTCGTGTGTCTATTAATTCAAGTAAATCAGTCCATGCTTCATTAACAGTGTCTTTATATTCAGCAACTGCTGCAGCGTCAGCATGTTCGGCAGCAATAAGCTGATCACAGATTTCATTGGCTATTGCCACACGTTCTTGTCCCATGTTCTCGGTCTCCCTGGCAAACTCCTTGAATTGTTCTTTCAACAGCTAGAAAAAGAAAGTGACTTTTGTGAAAGCAGGAATGGAAATTTTCACTAGTCTGTAGTCTAAAGCGAATTTCATAATGTTAAAAGGTATCCTAAAAGTGGTAAGTTCAAATAGACTGTAATGTTTTTAACTTATATCACATTAAGGGCTACCATAACAAATATTTTAAAAGGAGAAATTAAAATTAAAAAAATTAAAACTATTTGTGAACTGTTTCCATTGGAGGTTCAGTGCACAAAGTCAAAATAAAATAACAAAGTCTACAAGTCTGTAATAAATCATAACACAATTTCTGTTTTAGAACTCCCAAAAGCCACTTGCCAAATTAGATTTTTCTATTTATAACAGTTTATAAGAAAATTGTTTCCCCCAAAAATGTAACAAGAGCAGTTAGTCTATAAAAATTGTAACATGATTTAAATATCCAAACTTCATCCAGGTCCTAAAGCCACATGCCATATTTACTTTTCCTATCCCTAAAAATTTCTAAAAAAAATTCCCCGTTGGGAGACAAATGTACTTGGTAAAAAAACAAACCAAAAGAGCCTGTAAAAAAATCATAATATGATTTAAACATTCAAAATCGTCTTACAGCAGCATGTTCATACATTACTTTTAGTAACATGTTTTATATTACTTACAGTAACATGTTCATACATTACTTACAGTAACATGTTCATACAGTATTTACAGCAATAAATTCATACATTACTTACAGCAACATGTTCATACATTACTTACAGTAACATGTTCATACAGTATTTACAGCAATAAGATCATACATTACTTACAGTAACATGTTCATACATTATTTACAACAATAAGAGCATACATTACTGATGTTCATACATTACTTACAGCAACATGTTCATACATTACTTACAGTAACATGTTCATACATTATTTACAGCAATAAGATCATACATTACTTACAGCAACATGTTCATACATTACTTACAGCAACATGTTCATACATTATTTACAGCAATAAGATCATACATTACTTACAGTAACATGTTCATACATTACTTACAGCAACATGTTCATACATTACTGATGTTCATACATTACTTACAGCAAAATGTTCATACATTACTTACAGTAACATGTTCATACATTATTTACAGCAACATGTTCATACATTACTGATGTTCATACATTACTTACAGCAACATGTTCATACATTACTTACAGTAACATGTTCGTAGTCTTGTCCTGGTTCATTAGATGAAGCAACATTTGACTTCTCCTGGATCCACAAGAGCAGATCATCAATCTCTCGGCGGAGTGTGTACAGTTTGAGCACTTCTTCAATCTGGCCTCTTCTCTCACCAGCCAGATCCTTCAGACCTGCATACAACTTGTCCACCTGGGACTGACGGACAGCAATTGCATCACTGGAAACAAAAAGTTTTAAGTTTGTCAAAACAAGAGTATTTATAACACAATTTTCCCTTTTAGATTCACAAAAGGCTATGAGAAACAGATATGCCAATTTTGTAACTTTGTTTAAATGAGGTCAAACTTGATTATTGCTAAAGTTACTCTCTGACAAATATTGTAAGATAAATACTAAACTTAAAATTAATGTTTTCCTAATGTGACTGGACATTGTTTTAACCCTTACAGTGCTGAGAACTACACATGTAGATTTTAGTGTTAAAATTCAAATCTAAATAAGCTTTTTAACACCTATTTTGTGGTAATTTGTTGAAAAGAGCTCCTATCGGTGCTCTTTTCAACAAATTACCACAAGATAGGTATTCAACAGCTCACGTTGTTCAGTTTTAGATCATACTAAACCCCATTTCAGCAAAGGTTAACAGAGCAGCTAAAGTTTTAGAGGACAGATAGACTTACCTGTCTGGATGATTGATCTCCATGAGGTTCCTACTCCTCTCTCCGAGCTGGCGCACAACGTCAGCATAGTCCTGTACATCTCTCTCCAAGCCCTGGTGCTTCTTCATCATGTTCTGTGCACCGATCTCATCCTTTGAGCGCTCACCACCCATCATGTACAACTCTTGCTCACTCATCCATGACTCTGCTTCAGCGGCATCGAAATAATACTGCACAGAAAAAAATTTGTAACTGTTAATTAACTTAAAACTAAATAGCTCTTTTTCTATAGATTTGACTAGTTTAAAATGTTTTGCTTGTTTTGGACTATTAGAATCAGTCAGTTTATAAATGGCATGAATTCAGTATTATTCAAAATGAATCACTCCTAGATTACATCGGAATTAAATGTATTTTTATCATCACTAATCATTAAAGCTTATAAAAAATCTAAAGAGCAAAACAAATTGCTGAAAACACAGTAAATCCAGTTTGAAGTAAACCTAACTAGAAAACATTTGAAGCCAGTAGGATACATAAGACGAGTGAAAGACCATCGTACCTGTTGTGCCACTTCTGACATCATAAGCCTTTCCTTGCGTTGCTCGATAGTATCCTTGAGTTCCCTCCAGCGTTGAGCAAGGTCGTCAATGAGAACCTGGAACTCCTCTGACTGTGGGTGTCCCTCGTCAATTAGCTCCTGGCCTAATCCAACAATAGCCTGGTGTCTTGGCTCGTGGTTGTCAATTTCAACCTGGAGTGACTGTACACAAAGAAGATCAAACGTACAACAGGCTAGATTTTTAAGAAAAACAACTGCAGTCATAACATACAAATCTTAACCATCAATTGAGCTGTTAATGTTTACATTTGACCACTATGGTAAAATTTATGATCTTGGTGTCACCCAAAAACCTATCAAGTCAACTTTCTTAAATGCTAAATCTAGAAGTAAAATTAAAAGTAGAAGAATTAAAAAACCCAAAAATCTTGCTATTCTGTATTATAAGATTAAATAACAAAATTTCATTTTAACTTACATGATTCTTCTTGGTCAACAGGTTTACATTGGGCATACTATTGCCATAATCTTTGGATTCTGCCAGTGGCATCTTTTCTGCAATCCACAGCTTCTCATCCTCAACATCACGCATGAACTGGTGGATACGTTTCACTTTCTCAAGTTGGTTACGTCTCTGGATCAAGGGTTGTTGGATCTTTGCAAACCTTAAACAAACAAACGTTGTGATCACATGCTAGGTTATAAAACAATGATTTAAATTTTGACACACAACCATAGAAGCTAGAGACGTGTTAGCAGTTCTATTTGTAGATTAAACAAAGTTGAATAATACCTTGCACCCTAAGTTTTCTATAGAAAGTGGAGGAGGTGTTTATACATACCTCTCTGCTACAATAGTCCGTCGTCTTTCAATCTCCTCTTCTCTTTCTGGCTCCAGCTGCTTGAGGTGACTAACATGGCCATCCAACTCTTTTAGTTGTTGTTCTTTCATCTTCATCTCATTCTCAACACGCTGAAACCAGCAGCAATCAAACATCATGGAAGTATCATAATAATCTTCTAATTAAAGAAGCTATGTCGCGCCAGCTAATTATTTACTTACAATAAAATATAATCTATGATGAAAGTAATAATTAGTTCATTTCAACACTTAAAGATAATGTTGAACACATTATTTTTACATATTTTTTTTTCCATTTTGT
The DNA here is from genome assembly GCA_032361085.1 of Calliostoma canaliculatum. Lineage (NCBI taxonomy): Eukaryota > Metazoa > Mollusca > Gastropoda > Trochida > Calliostomatidae > Calliostoma > Calliostoma canaliculatum. The sequence goes on along the minus strand of JAULCD010522415.1, from coordinate 8,303 downwards.
TTCATTAGTGCAATGTGATAAATTTAATGTATAAAGGCAAACTGTCATCCTGTATAATAAGCACATGTTTACCCTTTAAATGTTAAATACATTTATTAAACTTAAAACTCTCACTACAAGTGCTGTTAACAGCCTATCCTGTAGTAAACATTTTAAGAGTCCCTTTAATAAATTTAAAAGTTCATAAATAATTTACCACAGGTAAAGTCTTTAACAGCCTATTAGTTTAGGATTTGCACCTTGAAATTGACAAATGCTAAACTTAGCATTTTAAGGGTGAAAAAGATAAATATTTCGAACAGAAAATGTTCAGGTTATAAAGTAAAATCTTTCCCAGAGAAACAAAATTAGATTTACTTTTTTTCAGTTTATATAATGTAGCCATCTATCATTACTGTTTTTATTTGCAGTGCCAAGGTGTGTGGTGTAAAACAGACCACCATCTGCTAATGAGAAGCTTGGAGCTGTATATAAAACTCGTAAATCACATTTCCTACTCATTACACCAAGTAATCACCTCCATTCGTCCATCCCCTTCTTTAAGCTATTTACACTTGTCAAGATAGAACAACCTAATTAATCTAGTATATATTTTTCAAAGCTGTAATTCTTACCTGTATCTAACTTGTCTTCCCTGAGATGGCACTGAGCCAGATTAAAAAATGTAATGTATTCCATAGTTTAAGATTAGAATAGGTAGTGGAATCAGAACCTCCCAAACCTTAATACTGACAATCTACAGATGTGGCACCAAACCTTCTTTTCAAAATAACCAACAGACCAGAAAACATAACGTGGAGAATTGCAGTGTATTTAAAAGTTTGGAATATCTTCATTTGTATTACATAAACTCTGTTTAGCTTGTGAATGAAGGAACATTGTATTTACTCACATTTTGCTTTTGTACATGTAGATTGACAGTTGTAAGATCTTTGCCAAAGTCTTCTGAGGTGATGACCTGGGTCTCTAGTTGGTTGATCCAGCCATCGATGTCATCACAGCTCTGTTTGTACAGGACAGCCCTATTAGCATCAAACAGCTTCTCTCCCTTAGCCTTACTGGTTGATTCCAGGTCGTCCCACTGTTTGTTCAGGTTCAAAAGCAGAGGCTGAAGTTGTTCTCTGCTCTCTGGCTTCTCACGGCAGAGAGTCTCACCTTCCTGCAATGTAAATCGTTCGAGAGGCATTTTAGAAGTCATATTCCTGCAATGTACAGATTCTTTCATATGTATTAGTTATTATGCATGATAATTATACATTATTATTCTTATCTTCTGATGCAATTTAAAAAATAAAAACCACTTAAATTTTTGGGAAAAACTTTCATTAATAATGATAACAAAAACTAAAATTATAATTATTATCATCCAAAACGAATTGCAGTGGCATCTTGTGTAAACCAGATTTGCTTGTGCCATGGAAAAAAGTCCAAAGTCTGGATCAGACAGATGTTACCAACTAACAACTGAAGATCTAAGTATTTTTGGAACTGGAGAAAAAGTCTAGTTCAAAGCAAATCTGGTTTAGAGAGATTCCATTGTACGTAGGTTTGTCTTTGATTATTTTTACTCATTTTGCCACAATTAAAATAACAATACTAATATTAAGAACTAATGATATGGAATATTAGACCAACAAATGACTCAAATAAATAAATATTCTTTTGTTTACTTAATATACCTGAACAAGTCTTTCAAGTCTTTCTTTGTTTGCTGCAACTTCTGATTCGAAAGCTTGATGCCTCATGTACTTGCTATGTAAATTCTTGGCATCTCTGTAAGTTTCATCTTGGGCAGCAGCCATCTTATCTGCCAGCCAGTCACTCAACTGCAGGACAAGACAAATTGATAAGTTTATTTCTCTAATAACAAGTGTATTTTTCCAAGTTGCTCCCCAGATTTTTCCTAAAAAAATATATGTAGAAATACTCTGAAAGTTAAACTTGAATAATAAATTCTGCAACCCAAACTTATTTGCTTGTGACCCTAAAAACTTGCTTTTCTGCTTGTGACCCACCAACATTTGGTCCCTCATGTGACCCACCAAAATGTTGTCCCTAATGTGACCCACCAACATGTGGTCCCCCATGTGACCCACCAACATGTGTTCCCTCATGTGACCAACTAGCATGTGGTCCCCCATGTGACCCACCAACATGTGTTCCCTCATGTGACCCACCAGCATGCGGTTCAACTTGTGACCTACTAGCATGTGTTCCTCCTGTGACCCACAAGTTTATGGTTCTATTGTGGTTCTACTGTGACCCAAACGAATATAATCCCTCATGTGACCCACCAGCATGAGGTTCCCTCGTGACCCACCAGCATGCGGTGCCTCATGTGACCCACCAGCATATGATCCTCATGTGACCCACCAGCATGCGGTCTCTAATGTGACCAACCAGCATGCAGTTCTTCATGTGACCCACCAGCATGCGGTCTCTAATGTGACCCACTAGCATGCGGTCCCTCCTCTTGAACCACCAGCATGTGGTTCCTCGCATGGTTCCTCTTGTGACCCACTAGCATATGGTCATGTGACCAACTAGCATGTGACCCACCAGCATGTGGTTCCCCACATGGTCCCTCATGTGACCCTAAGTTTATGGTTCTATTGTGACCCACACAAATATAATTGATTTTGGGACTCCCCAGCATGTGGTTACTTTTTGTGACCCACAGAATATGGTCTCTTATTACTTTCATGTGTAAAATCTTACTAGTAACCGACTACAATGACTCATAAACATTTGTGCCCAACCAATCTGAACATGTTATTTTCTACTAACACACCAGCTTGTCTTTCTTGTAAGCAATAAAAATTACTTACAAGTAGGGGGGAAACGATACACTGAACTCATGATACGATACGTATTGCTGTACATGGGTCACGATATGATACATATCGCAATTCGCCTACACATTGTTTAACTGCGAAAATTTCAATAAACATTGGAAAAAATTAAAATAATTGGATTTATTTTTGGGTTACTTCCTTGCAAAACTTTGTGAACGTAAATAAATAGTTCTTTGACAGGCCATATGTGATGATACTATATTTAACCCCAAAAATTTCATGAACTGTTCAGTGTATCGTTTAGGATAGGTGCAGATGAAAATTGTATCGTGTATCGTACCGTGCTTTGAAAGTTATCGATGCACCGGTGAATCCTTTCACTCCAACTCACAAGTATGTGGTCTTTTTCGTGCCTTACCAAAATGACCCAAAACATGTGGTTTCCCTTGTGAGCAACTAGCATGTGATTCATCTCAAAGTATCAGCATGTCATCCTTATCATGATCAAAATCTTCCATTAACCAACAGTATGATTTCCCAATGATCAAACACGCCTATCTCCCGTGACCCAACAGCATGTCATGCCTACGATGAAACAAAATGGCCCTCCAATGGCCCACTAACATGTGGTTCTATGACCTACTTGCATGACCTTGCTTGTAATCCAACAGCAAATAGTTCCTGCCCTGTCCGAATAAATACCTTGATCCTACAGGTTGCTTCTTCTCAAATCCACTTTGTATTGTCACCCCCACCCTCCCCCTACCATGACCAGCAAAGACAAATCGCTCCCCTGACTCTTCTGACCACTGTACTTACCTCATCAGTCTCCTGCAGGAACTGTTGCAGCATTTGTTGATCCTTGAGCCTATCAAGCTGATCTTCTGCTCGTTGACGGTTGTTGGCCCGCCTACACAAAACAAATGCAGTCATATATAATACACTATCATTAATGTTTAAAACTAACACTTTGCAACACATTTGCTCTATTTGAACCAGCAAAAAAGCAAAACTGAAATTGGAAGTTCATGCCAACTATGCTTCCAAGAATCAAGTCCATCTCATTATTTCTCCATGAAACATCACAAGATTGTGATATGTTAGTCTATTTTTGTTAGAATAAACAAAGCTAAACTTGCTTATCTCAAAAGATTTTAAAAGTTGCAATAGTCTGTCAATATTCTTGTATAGCAATGAAAGGATAACACAATCATTGAAAAGATGCATCAACACTATTTCGCTGTCAGGAGAGATAACTTTATATAATGACACTCAATCTTTGAAATAAACAAATATGTTTTTCAGTTTTACATGTTGGGCATCTGATCAGATTAATACTTTAAAAATATAAGTTGCATCACAGTACCAGTATTATTCACTCTAGGCAAAGGATCTAATGACAAGAACCAAATTGGACAGCACAATATGGAAGTTTAGGCTTTTAAATCAGCTACCAGGTATGACCACAGATACTGCAGATCTCCCATAGAAACCAAAACTGGCTTGCTTAAACAGTTAATGGCTCCCCTTAAATATTTTTTTTACTTTTTACTGAATCATTTTAGACTGCAATTTTGTTTTTAATCAAGTAAGTGAATTTTTGTTAATGTCTCAAAAGCTCTATTTGCAGCATGATATTTGCATAAATGTTCAATATAATTAAATATGTCTTTTAAAAAAATAATTCATAATTATCATCATGAATGGCCGAATAATGAAAAATGCTCTAAAGTGATTTTAAAAATAAGATAAGGATAAATATTTAAAGTTACAGCTTGTACAAGTACAAAAAAATAATACATTGAATTTTATGTAATAAAATAATCCTTGTTTTAAAGTAAGAAATGTTTCATGATCCCCTTTGAAAGAAAATAGTGTAAAGTTTAGGAATAGATAATATTATTTGACACATCACAAAGCTGCACCTGATAAAAAAAAAAGTTACCTTTCATTGATGTTTTCAGCTTTCTTATGTATCTTGTCTGCAGCAAAGTTGTTTTCATCAATAAGCCGATTGGCAAATTGAAGAACTGCATTTATCTTTTCATCATTAGCATCCATGGTGGTGATAAAAGCTTCATGACTTTTAATGAGATTCTCAGCCTGCTGTACTGAGTTCTAAAAAAAAGAAATAATATGATCACATTAACATGCCAATTATTAATTTTTTAAGGAGTTTAAAAAAGATAAATCACACCAATGCATCAACAAGATAAACATGATTGCAAATACATTCTGCTCCAAAGCCTCCACAAAGAATGATTTTTCATGAGCTTTTAAAAGTGAAACAAAACAATGCACAATGGTTTAATGACAATGATTTATGTAAAATACTTGACTGTTTAACAGTGAAATGTATATATTTCCTTCACTAAATAATTTTCCAATTTTTCATATTACTTATATACAAACTACAAAAGTTGTTAATCAACTTTTAATCTCAATGCACCACCTTTAAGATCTTTAGCAAGTGCAAGGTCAGACAAATAGTGTGAAGTTCATATCCATCTAACCCGGACAAAACCTTGTGAAAAGACAACCAGTCGTGTTTGTGTGACCTACATGTTACATGTATAAGTTCATTCAATGTGGCTATTATATCTATGTTACATTATGCAGATTCATATTGCAAAGCAATAATAAACATTCTTTTTGGGTTTTTTTTGTTTTTTTTTAAATGCATTTAATTTCTGGTATCATTTTTTTTTCATTTTTGCCGAAATACATTAATATATATATATATATATGTATATATTTTGTAAGTGCATACTAGGATTATATAACATGCAAAATGTTGAATGAAGACCAATGTTGGATGTTTTATTTGTTTAAAAATTGTTAATGACAAAGCCCAAAATAAAAATCATCCAAACATGTTTTAAAATATTTGTGGAAAAATACTGTAGATAAATAGCCTTGACTGTATCAACTTCAAGTTAATAGATCAACAATTTCACCATACACAGCAAAAAAAACCATAAAGACATATGTTTAGCAAATAAATTGTATAACAAGCCCATTGATTAAAAAATAATAATATAAAAAAAACACTGATGCATCAAAAACTAGCAAAACCCAGGATGTCAGTTTTCTTGTTATTCATTTAAAATAAATGTTTTATTTCACATCAAAACTATCATTTTAATATTTCTGAAACTGTAAATACTAAATGTTGATGAAGCTGTGAGAAAATGATGATGAAAATGAAATCCTGAAATATACAACAATGTCAATTAATAGCTCAGGATGAATGATGCAAAAAAAGAGACAGCATGAAATGAAACATGAAGCTGAAATGAATGTTACGGCGATTCTAGTACAGCCTCAGCTGGGTCCCCTAGGATCTGAAGACTACAGCTCAAAATTTCATTAATCATCACATGAGGTCCGTACAATTTCTGAGGGGTTCCAGTGCTGAGGAATGTTATAGCTGGATACAGAATTCACCTTAGTAAGGACATATATACACAAGCTCATGCAAATGTCGAGTCATGTAACTTGTTTGGCCATAAACACACACTATTTATCATTTTAATTGTTTTTGTTTGTTTTATTTGTGAATTTAAAAATGTACATAACCTCACCCCCAAAATAAACTGCTTTAAAAAAATAATAAATTATCGGAAATGTGGGATGTGCCGAGTTTATGGCCATACATGCACACAGTATCTCCTGCTCCATGCATTGATGAGGATGACAAGCTAACTAGTGGATCACAGCCTTTACCTGTCTGTCTACCAGCCCAACGGTGCTCTGCACAACAGAACAGGGACCACAATACAATAACATACTCCATCTTCCACTTGCTACTCTCACTTAGCATACACATCTCCTGCTGCTTTCTTTTTATATTCTTTTCATGCCTCAGATTTAACCCTTAAGTGTTAAATTAGGGTTAGGATTTAAAACTCTTCATCTGTTTAAAACACTGCCTGTGGTAATGTGTTTGAAAAAGCTCTTTCAAACAAATTACCACAGGATATATTTTCAATAACCTTTTTTAGTTTGAATTTAGATACCTAAAATTGACAAATGTTGTGCTCATGACTTTGTGGGTTAATATGCAGGATTATACTTTAGATGTTGTAGACAGTAGTAAGTATTACATAGGGCGTTTGGACAAAAGAAAGATGGATCAAGATTTGCATTAAATATATACCTGCACTGAGTGTTTACTGTATTTGTAAATTAGGCGTTTTTGAAAAAATAGTCTATATGAATTGTAGAATTGAAAAATAGCACTTTATGATATTTTAAGTAACATCATTTTTGTCCTTAAATGTGCAATTATGTTGGGTTGTTTTTAATTTGTCCTTTATAACATAAAAATTATGATTTTCTGTGTTTTGATTTACTTTTACATAATTTTATAAGATTTCTGAAACAAGAGAGATTTTTCAAAGGGAAAATGCAGAAAGAAAGGAGTTTTATTCAAAAATACATAACAAGACATAATTGTAAACTGTGAAAATTACGAGTGTGTACATTTCTTAATAAGAAACACTGAGCAGCCTCTATTTTGCTCAACCATAAACTTCATCCATGGGTAGCCTGAATGACCTTTACCTTTAAGTAGATAACTATTATCGATGATTGGGTTGTGAAATTTGGAACCATTGATAAGTGGAGGGAATAGAATAATTTTTTAGAGATAAATCAGACAGCATGCTTCATTCACAATTTCAAAACATCATAATCATCAAAATTATGCATGGACAAACGTTTCATTTTAGATACAACAGTTTTGTAAATTACATAACTAAATCTATGCAAGGGCAAAAAGTAAACCAGTAATTTTAAAAGCAAACTGTTCTCAAATACAATTCTGTAAATTGCTATTAAAATGAAAACTTGAAGACAGTTATTCCCAAAGAGGGTTGATTTACATCCATCACAAAATGCTAGGTTCAAATACTCTAAGATAACAATCCTTTTAAACATCAGACACAAAGTATGCAGACTCACCGGCACATCTTCTTTCGAAAGGAAGTTCTCCTGCTGGTTGAGCAGAACTTCAGCCTGTTTAGCATCTCGCAAGAACATCTGTAACAAAACAAACACATCACTTGTCACTACAGTTTTACTTCATTTGCAACAGCAGAGAATACATTGTAAGGCAATCGAAAATGATTTACATCCATTGTTAACCCTTACCATGCAGAGTTGTAGACAATCAATTCTAAAGGGTGGTTCCAGGAATTTTCAACTTTTTAACCTATGCCAATTAATGTCTCACACAACATTGCTGCAAGTCTGGCTTAGGCAGTCTGACCCATAGATATATGCGTGACACACAGTAAGGGTTAACCCTTGAAGTGCTAAGGGCAACATTTGACTTTTATTTCCAAGGATAGTGATGAAAACTATCCAGCAATAATGTGTTTAAAAGAGCTCTTTTAGGAGCTTATTTCAACATTTTACCATAGTGAGCGAGTGAGTGAAATAGAGTTTTACATGGCTTTCAGCAATATTTCAGCTGTATCGCCATGTGGTGTACAAGAGGCACAC
>JAULCD010521382.1:0-14634 GCA_032361085.1 Calliostoma canaliculatum | reverse complement strand
GAAATTGTTTAAAAATCACTTACGATCAACTTAGCCTAAGATTGCTTTGAGGAACGGGGCCCAGAACCCTGACTGTCTGATGTTTGTACAACGAGGCTTATTAAACGTTCTAATGATTTGAGAATATTCTGTTCATGGTTGTACAATTTCGATAGAGTTAAAATATTCTGTCTACATATAAATCAGGATTTGTGAATGTCAAGTTCTTTGTCACTGCGTTCACGAAATTTAGGGCCATATGCCCTGAAACGTCGTGAACATACGTACAAGACGTTGACAACTGATGAAGGAGGAAGCATATGCCCTGAAACGTCGTGAACATACGTACAAATACGTTGACAACTGATGAAGGAGAAAAAATATGTTCCGAAACGTCGTGAACACACGTACAAGACGTTAACAACTGAGGAAGGAGCAAGCATATGCCCCGAAACGTCGTGAACATACGTACAAGACGTTGACAACTGATGAAGGAGAAAAAATATGTTCCGAAACGTCGTGAATACACGTACAAGACGATGACAACTGATGAAGGAGCAAGTATATGCCCCGAAACGTCGTGAACATACGTACAAGACGTTGACATCCAAAATACCCGAATAATGCTTTACCACTTCTAATGTCCTAAAGAGAACTGATTCTTCTTGGGTTTTATACTCCTAAGAATTAAGAATATTCTAAGAATTTGAAAATGTTCTTTTCTTGGTTGATTTCTCCCTAAGCACGTAAGATTGTTTTATGTTCATTTGTACTGAGAAGTTTAGAATATGATTTTAAAAAATATCAACGCTGATTTAAATATTTTATTCATCTCACTGCAAGAGTATACACCCATCGGTTTCACTTTAGTTCAACAACAATTCGAACCAATGACCTAACACTCAACACATCCACAGGCACATGTTCCTACCACTGTCTCACCGGGCAATTAGGAAAACATGCTTAAAGTAAGTTGGTGACCGAAATACCATGATGTTGCGTGATCAGAACGAGGAGATTTATCTTATTTATTACAGTACGCTATGGTTTCCTATTTCAGTTACATCGACAGGGATCAAATTTATCTTTGTATAATTTTAAACTAACAGGCGGCAATTTTCTTTTGATCAGAAGTAACACGATAGTTGGAGGGCAGGTTGTGATCTTGTGACGGCATTCGATACTTCTAATTAACAGACGAGATTGTTAGGTGAGTATACGTGACTTCTTATCTCTCTGTTTGGATTTTCCTCCTCGCGGTTCCAACTTACACGAGGAACAATATTTATCCTTGGCATGTTTGAAAGTAAATAAATCTTTAGTGACTTCCAGCAACTTGAGTTTCGTATCTGAAAAAATTGGTTTAAATTCTATGTATGCAATCGGTTTGAAAGATAGTTTAGGGTTTAAAGGCAGTTTTTAAAGGTATTTTAGGGGTTTTAGGTGTACAGTTAATAAAAAAACCTAGTGTGGCTCTGTGCAACACGCAGATATCGGGTGGTACTGACGAACGTAGTGGTGATACTATGGTATTGTGCTCTGTCCAAGACAGCATTGAGAATGGTTTTCCACTACTGAGATGGTTTGCGTGCGTATGTGCGTGCTTGCGTTCGTGTGTGTGTGTGTGTGTATGTGTGTGTGTGTGCAAGTGTGTGTGTGTGTGTGTGTGTGTGTGTGTGTGTGTGTGTGTGTGTGTGCAAGTGTGTATGTGTGTGTGTGTGTGTGTGTGTTTGCAAGTGTGCGAGTGTGTTAGTGCAAGTGTGCGTGCGCGGGTGCGTGAATATGTGAGCGTGCAAGTGTGTGTGCGTGCATGTGTATGTGTGTGCGCGCGGGTTGGGGCGTATGTTTGTGCAAGTGTGTGTTTGTATATGTATGTGCGTGCGTGTGTGTGTTAGTGTGCGTGCAAGCACTAGTTATGATTTCTACTAAGCGTTAGTTGACGGATACAACTCTGGACAGGTAACATGACGACATTATTACAACATGTATTGACTCTCAGCCCACCAGTCCTTCCTAGAACCCTTCGTAAACTGCAGGGGTTGACACTGGACAAATATGCTTGGTTTACAGAGGTTGAAATAGTGAACTATGCTCGTTACAAAGAGAGACAGGGGTTTGGTTCACAAATGCTAAAATCGTTGTAAACTGTTCTCTTTCCAAAGAAAAACAAGTTTTTCTTTGGAAAGAGCACAGTTTACAACGATTTTAGCATCTGTGACAGACGGGGTGAACCCTCTTGCATTGAGGTCTCCAAACAGACTCGCTACCCCTCCGTCCGCTCCACACGGATCGGTCGGTTTGTGGACATATTTAGAAACCTTAAATCTTAACACAGTCCGTTTCTAATTTATCACTGCTGGACTAAACGTGACCAACCTTTGAATCGAATGTATAAATAGACAAACACGTATTCAAACTACACTTTATCTAGTTTAAAAAAATATGATAATGCACAACTCCTTCACCACATGTTCAAATTAAAACTCAGTACTTAAAAAAAGAAAAATAATTCTCTACACATATTGTATATTTCAATATTTAAGTTAATTTAATTCTTTAAAGTTGAAATTTATGTTAATGTATTTTTTCAAATATTATTTCAAATTATTGTCACAAGTTACACATTGACTAAAACTCATAACAAACTATAAATATTGGTTGAGACCCATGTGGAATTCAAGATCACATTCTAATTATAAGAGTCAGGCCGCAAGTCGTCAACACTGGGCATCCTGTTCCTTCAAACATTCACCCAGCCTGAATATTGCTTCACGTGTCGCAAATAATGTTAAACAAACTGTAAATATTGTTTAACAAGCTTCTGATACTGTTAAAGAAACTGCAAATATTGTTAAACCAGCTTCAAATACTGTTTAACTTTCTTTTCAAAATTTTAAGCTAAATTAAATAATCAGCTTTTAAAGAGACAGACATTACGACATATTATAAATAGAACTTACTGTCGTAATTAAATTTAATTTAAACTGGTTACTATGTGTGCGTCACTTGGTGTGAGAACCACGGTAACTGACGACACGTTGCACCTACTTACCAGCAACGCGTTGTTGACAAAGCTATTCATGTCATTTAGAAATAAATCAGGTAGTTCCAGACACGGACGCTTAGTTAATTCCTAATCAAATCAATAATGACTGAATAATTCGTCCTCCATCTACTAAAGAGTTACATTCGATTTCCGTAGACAGGTTTGTCAATAAGACAAGCGGCGGGGGTTCTTCTCAAGACGTGCGACATCCATTGACAGTTTGACAGACGAAATATACACTGATTGACGTAAAAGAGATACATTTCACGTGATGCTACGCTAATGGTTTTTGACCAATGGGTTTAGTTTACAAATGCTAAAATGGTTGTAAATTGGGTACTTTCCTGATAAAGTCTTCAAAGACTCGTTTTTATTTTGAAAATGTCCAACTAGTGTTACAACGATTCAGGCAAGGTCCTTTTGAAAGCGTACAGTTTACAACGATTTATATATTCGTTAACAGGTTTATCTTTGAAAGACTTATATTTATATCAACTTTGGTTCGGTTTACAAAATACCAAAGCAGTTAACTAAACTCGGCACTTTCCACAGAAATACAAGTCTTTCTTTAGTAAGCACACAGTTAAGAACGACTTACAACTACATGTTCCTTTTTTCAAAGTTATCAATTTACAACAATATTGGTTCGGTTTACAAATGCCTAAATCGTTGTAAACTGGACACTTTCCAAAGAAAAACAAGTTTTTCTTTGGAAAGTGTCGAGTTTACAACGATTAAGCATTTGTGAACACATATGTCTTTTAATTGAATTATTATTTCTTTTATAACAATTTTGGAGTTTGTAAACCAAACTATAAGTCAAATGACTGACGAAATACCTTACGCGCCTCGTTCATTAAGAAACACCTGTAAAATACACAAAGTATAGTGTTCTATTACTTAGCGTGCAACACTTACCTCGTGCAGGGAAAACTCGTTCTGAATAATATCCCACAGCGTTGTATAGCAAAAACAGGTGTTTACAGTTAGTATCCAAACATAAACACACAATGCACACACTTCCAAATTCATCTTTAACTTCGGTTGTAAATATCACGTGTATATTGCTAAAGTGTTATTTGCCATGTTCCGGAATTGAAACCTTGTGCGGAATGTCCGGGAACTCCGGTCCGTGATTTCTGGAGTAAGTGAAATGTACAAGCTTCGTGTGAAATACGTCTCAGCTTGACGGCCGCCTTGTCACTCGAGGACAATAAAGATTCAATCACTTTTCTCGTCCTACGGAATGTGATTGATTGCAACAACTGTCCCCTCTTCATTAGTTGATTTCACCATGAATTAATAACTGTCAGCGGTCACGTGACCAATTCCCATTCGGAATTACATTCACATTTATTATCAGTGAACATAACCACTCGGGCATTGTACATCGTTTAAGATGTTAGCCCAGCTTACATAGAACATATCGATATTGCAATGTACACGGATGTGTTGACAGCATGAAGGCGTCGCATCGTCTCACACGTGCGACCGTGTCAATTTCACCCCGTGCTCCACGTGCAGGTGGGACGAATGCGAGAAAGTTGTGTTGATGTCTTGTATAGCGGTAGCGGTGATGTCTACATCACCCAGAAGCCGCTCCGCTCTGGCTTCTAGTTCAGCGCGCCGAGTTCGTGACAATATCGCGTCTTGCGCCAAGGAAAATGTCGCTGGCGGCGAAGAGGGGGTACTTATCGGGAGGTCAGAAAAACGAAGGCAGGTGGGGCAACACGGGGTTCAGAACGCTTTCTGGACATGCCGTTGCAGTGATCAGACTTGGCTAGATAAACAACATGAGAGGCCGCGCTGTAAGAATTGCCTTAGGTAATCGAAAATGGTAATATTAGGATAGTTATGTGACTGCTTGAAGTTAACACTTTCAACGCTAATAGCGCATTTGTCAATCTTCAGTGTTCAATCAAAGAAGGCTGTTGAAAACCTTTTCTGTAGTAATTTGTTTAAAAGGGCTCCTGAAAGGAGCTCTTTTAAACAAATTACCGCAGAAAAGGTTTTTAAAATCAGAATCCTGCTTAATTTAATTCAACGCTGAAAGTGTTAATGAGATTAAAGGCAATTGAAGTTAAGGAGGAAGGGGATCAATTGCAGATGTCTTTAGATTTGATATTTATTCGTTTCATAATTACGGAATATACAATTACTAGCGTGTATGGCGATTGATACCGTAAACAATTGCCCTTTAGGTATCTGTTACTGGACATGATTGTGAATAAATGAGTTAGATTTGGCGATAGTTATTTAGCTACCGCAGCAGTCGATGTATTGAGAGACTAGGCTGAATTTAACGCAATTAAAAAAAGAAATTCAATTATCTCTTAGCGGCATGTTCATTTGAAAAAACTCTTCTTCACTAATTTGTCGATGTGATGCAATGAAGCCAATAATCTTCGACATGTACTTGCGAACCAAAAGTAATACTGTAATATTGAACCTTATTATAGTTATTTCGTGATAGAAGGTGTTTTGTGTGTGAACAAGGATAGCCTGAATCATTAATGTAGATAAGTGATATAGTGAAGTGTGCGATTTTCGTCTGATACTTTCGGACCAAGAGTGATACTACAATGTCTACATTGCAAAACTGTATCGTTGTTTTCGTACCAAAAATTCCCATGGGTCCCGTTTCACAAACCTCCTGTGGGAATAAGACGTCTTAACTTCAAACATCTCGTATTACAAAGCTCTCGTAAGGAAAATGCGTCTTAACTTTCTTCTTAGTGCACATCTCGTTCTACAAAGTTTCAGTAATGAAAAGACGTCTTATAACTGTGGTTTAACGCCGTTTTTAACACTTTTTCAGTTGTATCGCAGCGACAGAGTTTACGGAGGAAAGCCTGCATCACCAATGTGGTTATATGATTCAGTGAAACATACGATATTCCTGGTACCTGCGATTGTTACTGTGTTACACATCATTGCAATCTGTCCTCACTGTGTTGACATGTTTCCAACACAGAGAATGACGCCGAGCCCCCTTGGCGCGATTCGAACCCCGGACCTCTTGGTCCGGCACAGTTCCAATAAGGAAAAAAACCATCTTTCCTTTCATTTTAGCGCCGTCACGCTTTTCCACAGTGCTCTAGTAGGGAAAATACGTCTTTTGTGTTCTCTTCCCCTCAAGCTCTAGTAAAGAAAAAAACTTCCTAATTTTCATTTTTGCGCTTTCTATTCGTTCCCAAAGTTTTGGTAAAAAAGACGCCTTAACTTTCATCTTAGCGCTCTTGTAACGAAAGCGCTAAGATGAAAGTTAAGACGTCTTAGCTTCTACTGAGCTTCGTTGAACAGGACCCTGGACAAAATATACAAAAAACATACATAGTACGTGGTACTAATTTATCACGGAACAAGGATGATGATAATTAGTTGGGGTTTATAGGAAGCAATAATTAACAGTAAAACATTTTACAGGCTTTTCAGCTTCATGTGTGGAACATCAGGGCTTCTGTTTAATGAGTTTCAAAATAGTCAGTACTAGTCGAGGTGAACAACCAATCTAAAAACAGCGGACTGAATGAAACGAGGAATGTGAGTGAGTGGTACAGTTCAACCAGAGAAGTCTGCGTTATTAAAAGCCTCGTTTGTAGCCACAATTAATACACAATTAATACACACTTTGTAAATGGGATTGGTTTACAAATGCCGAAATCGTTGCAAACTGTGGATTTTCCAAAGAAAACAAGTTTTTATTTGGAAAGTGCACAGTTTACAACGATATTCTTTGAAAAGTTCACAGTTTACAACGATTTTCTTTGGAAAGTGCACAGTTTACAACGATTTTCTTTGAAAAGTTCACAGTTTACAACGATTTTCTTTGGAAAGTGCACAGTTTACAACGATTTTTGGCATTTATGAACGGAACCCATTGGTTGGTCTTTATTTGGGAAGCGAGGAGTTTACAACGATTTCGACATATGTAATTTAGCGCCACTGAGCTTCTTTAAGGTGGATATTAGGCGCTTTACAAATTCATTGTCATATTGTCCTGTAAACCTAATCTATGGTGATATTTTCTCAGTGACTAGTTTAAAAGGTGCAGCGTTATGTTAACGTTCTGAAGCGGCGTCCAGGTGTGTTATCTGATGTGAAATGTACAGAGTTGTCAGTTTCACTCAGAGGAAGTTGGTAACCCACACAGCGTGTGCAACTCCGTTGTCCATTTCAATGTCTATTGCAAGAAGTAATGCTGTTAGGAAACAACACTTTAACCTTAGTGAAACCAAATGGGGCAAGGGGTGGTGGTGGGCAGGAATATTCTTTGAATTTATTTGTTTGTTTAAGTAACGAAAGAGCTATATATTTTACTTACACTTTGAGATAATTATTAGGTAAAAATCTGGGCTGATTTCTCCTCACACAGATAAGCTTTGTATATATTTATAGTAAAAAGTGAAGCAAAAGAACAGGTTTGTAGCCAATTAGCATGTGGTAGCTTATTGTATAACAGAACACACAGAACAAGTACCATTGCATGCTGTACTTACAACCAGAGATTTGTTTGTCTTCATGATCAGGCCTCCGTTCCACAAATTTAGGTAAGGCTAAGACGTCTTAACTTGTATCTTAGCGCTCTCGTTACGAGAGCGCTAAGATAAAAGTTAAGACCTCTTAACTTTATGAGAGCTTTGTAGAACAAGGTCTTGTTGTTTTTCCCACTTTCCTTAAGGCATTGGTTTTATGGAAGTTTTCAACTGTGATGAGGAAATATTGACTAAGATCGATCTTAGCTTAAGACGATTCGTGGAACGGGCCCCTTGTCACATTTCTTTGTATAGATTCAGATCCTGTAAGGTTTCCATCTGTTCTCGTTGACCAACGTAAATAAATATTTCCTTGACAAACCCCTCGTATCGACGCAATGAGTCAATCCTTGCTTTAGGTAAATTGGCCATTGTTTTAAAAGTTAGCAATAACACTGGGCGTATGAGTTAGGTTTACAAATCTTCAAAATCGTCGTAAACTGTGCATTTTCCAAAGAAAAACAAGTTTTTCTTTGGAAAGTGTACAGTTTACAACGAGTTTGACGTTTGTAAACCGAATCTCATCTAGTTTATAACTATTTTATCATTTGTGAACTCTTCATTTGTTTGACCGTTCTTTATTTTGTACGGATTGTGTATCTTAACACTTTGACCCCGTGGGGTTTCCGAGAGTGTCATCAGGCACTGAAAAAAATAGGTCCCCAATAATCCCATATGCTTGACGTACAAGTCGGATAAAATGGGGATATTTTGCTGTTGCTTTTCTTTCTGTCAGTCTCATTTTCTTATCTGCTACTCTCTCGATGTGCCTCTTGTGCGCCACATGGCGATATATAGCTGAAATATTGCTGAAAGCCATGTAAAACTCTGTTTCACTCACTCACTCCTTAACACTTTAAATTCTAGTTAATTTATTTATTGGTGTGCACAGTCAATTTTGATAGATTTTTGACAACTAAATCCATTTAACTGAATGATGAGCCAGAATCCATTATACTTAATAAGGGGCCTGGTTTTCCTATTAACCAAACCATTTAGCCATAACTCACTGTATTGAATAATCAGTCTCGTCGTTCTTTTTATAAACTAATCGTTTTGTCATATTTTATTTTGTCGAATAATGGCCATCGTTGATTTTTTCATAACCTAAACCTTTAGCCATAATTCACTTTAATTAATATTGGAACTCAAGATCGTTTTCTTACCCAAATATAGGTTATATTTCACTTAATTTAATAATGAACCTCGTAGAGCTTTTCGAAGCCCAAACATAAAGCCTTATTTAAACTTCATTCGATAATGGGTCTTGTAAATATTTTCATAACCAAAATATTAAGCCTTTGTTTTTGAACTATCAGCCCCCTTGGTTCTGTTTTAATAACCCAAACATTTAGCCACAATTAACTACACTAAATAACTGGCGGCGTCCATTTTTGTCACGAAGTGAACTTCAATGAAACTGTTGATTCTTTGCCAAAAACTACTAGAGAAACGCTTTGTTCATCTGGCTCCAGCTTCACAAAGCCATCGTAAATTTACGACGTCGTAAACGATGTCACTGGGTCGATTGTTGGCTTACATGTGCTAATATCTCTATAAACTGTGCACTTTCTGAAGAAACAAGTTTTTTTAAAAGTGCACAGTTTACATTGATTTTTTAGCATTTACCTTGCCCGGTGAAAAGTTCACGACGTCGTAAATTTACGATGGCTTTGTGAAACGTGACCGTGTCACCTGTCGCCACCTGTCCACCATGTTGACACTGACATCGCAGTTGTCTATAACCAGATATTTGCTGTGGCACGAGGCGACGGGGAGCTTCTGTTTGCCGAGCAGAAAACTAAACAGTTTCCTCACAACAAGAAATTATCCGTAAATTAGCTTTAACCGCGTCGAGTCGTTGTTGATCTATCAGCACACAAAGCGAATGGCGAGCTTATTCGGGCGAAGGAGAGGAACATCGACTATATAACCATACAGACCCGGAACACGTTCAGCTGTAGCTAACGTTAAACATAAAACAGTTTTACGCTTTAACTCTTAAAGTGCTAGGCCCCGTTTCTCAAAGCGATCTTAGTGTTAAAATGATCGTAAGGGAAATAATGTTATATGGAGTTGTTATTTATCATAGGCTTACGACTCTCGTAGTGCAAAGATCGATTTGAAACCGGTGCCGAATGGCACCGGTTCCAAAGCGATCTCTGCGCTACGACAGTCGTTAGCCAATGCTATATTTTAGCACTTATGATAAATTTAGCTTAAAATCTTCGAGGAACGGGAACTGTGTAACGCATGTTTAACCCAATGACTGTTGAAGCCTATCCTTTGATATTGTGTAATGAGAAACGTTCTATAACGTCTTAGGTTCGTTAAAACGAAAAATGTTTTTTTTCTATGATTTAACTATTACTATGCTGTAACAACTGTCAAAAAGTTTTTTTTAAATAATTATATAGTTATTGAAAACCTATCCTCAAGTGATGTGTTACTTCTGAAAACGTTCAGTCACGTCAACGCTAAACGTCAAACGTTTTTAAAGCGTTAACCCTAACTGTGCTGTGTATCAAGTGTCTAACCTACATAGGATGTTGAAATATCATGTGTTAACTTGGAAAACGTTGAGTTACGTCAAACGCTAAACGCGAAAGCTTCAGTTACGCCTGTTTGAACCCTCCAGTGCTAGAAAAAAACAACCTAAATTCTGTTGAAAAAAATCTGAAACAACTTATCACTCATGAAACGCTCAGTCGCAGAAACGTGAAGCGTTTTCGATTTTGACCCTTACAATGCTAAGCAGCAAACGTTCAACATGAATAAACCGTTGAAAATCTATCCTGCGGTAATGTGTTTAAAAGAGCTCCCTTCGGGAGCTCTTTTAAACACATTACCGTAGGAAAGCTCTTTTAAACACATTACCGTAGGATAGATTTTCAACCACCAGGGGGTCACAGTTTTAAGTACCACACATATAACCCATCGCTTTAAGGGTTAAAATGGGTATGCGAGTACGTGTAGTTTCATCTGGGTTTAGTTTACGTGAGACAGTGGGGACTTATATTGAAGTCATATGTGAGAAGTTGAGGTAGATGTCGTCGTCTTGAAGCTGATTGGTGTACGAGGTTGTTGCCAACATGGGCGAGACATCGGTTTTGAATTACATACACTGTGTTTTAACTTGCTTTTTAAACATTTGTTTTTAACTTGCGTGTATGGGAATCAAGGCGTGAATCTACATGTAGGTCAGCCTCTGTTCAGAGGAAAGTGTGAAATACATAAAAAGTGTACAAATTAAAATATTTACCGACGATGCCAACAGATGTTTTTTCGCTCTGTCAATACGTAGGTTATATTACTAAATAACAGGGAAATAAATGATCGTAAGGGTAAATACGCCTACGATTATTATTTTTCAATAAGTCGAATTATCACATTAATTAAGCACAGTATCTTTACTTCTTGTTTTTACTGTTAACATTTATTTAAAAATTTATTATATAATATGTGCACACACACTATTAGTACTACTGCTGCTGCTGCTGCTGCTACTATTACAAATATTGATAGTTGCTACTACTACTGTTTGGGTACTGCTACACTTACTGCTACTGTGCTGCTACTTCTTCTACTACTACTTCTACTAATACTACTATTACTGCTACTGCTGCTACGACAGGTCTTCTTTTTCTACTACTACTGCTACTACTACTACTACTTTTGCTGCTGCTACTGCTACTGCTACTGCTATTGCTACTGCTTCTGCTACTACTACTTTTACTTCAACTACAACTACTTCTACTACTACTACTACTACTACTTCTATAAAATCAATCTTTAGTTGTTTTTTTTATCCTATTTGCTATCACTACATCTGTTACTACTCCACAGAAGCTACCATTTATTAAAAATAAACATGAAGTAAAATATATCAGGCGTCAAGCTGCTATTTATGCTACACCAGCAGTGAAACAATTACGAGACCCTATAACTGGTTCTTCATAACACTTGTGCTATATCGTGAACAGCAAGCCTCATGTACGCCCTGCCTTGCCAACTATATCTGAGTCCGGGCCAGCTCGTTAAGGAGGCGACATAACTCAATATAGAACCACTCAACAGCTGAGAGAAGCTATCCCGAGCCAATGTTGACGTAATGAGACAACATGTCTGTAATATAATCTACAATTAACAAACGCGGCCCGTTCCGCAAATCTCTCGTAAGGCTAAGACGTTTTAACTTTCATATTAGCGCTCCAGGAAACGCGTTTTACAAATCTCTCGTAAGGCTAAGACGTTTCAACTTTCATATTAGCGCTCAAGGAAACGCGTTTTACAAAGTTCTCGTAAGACTAAGACGTTTCAACGTTCATATTAGCGCTCTGGTTACACTGCCAAGACGTCTCAACTTTGTATTAAAGCCTAGGAAGCCAGTTTTACAAAGCTTCGGTAAGGATAAGACGTCTTAACATTCATCTTAGCCAAGAGAAAAGTACCAAGAGAAACGTTCGTAAAATCTTTTCTATACGTTTTGCAATACATGGAGTTATTGGGCGTGTTTAAGCCCCGCATGTTCAGTGTACATGTTTCAAAGGGTCTTTGATGTTAGATCGAAACCAATAGGTGTAATTTACAGTGCCTAAACCATTGTAAACTATGCACCTTTAGAAAAATACTTGTTTGTTTTTTTACTGTGGAATGTGCACAGTTTACATTGATTTTTGTAACTGTAGTCTGTAAACCTAAACCACGGGTCCAGTGAAAGTTACATATTCAAATACATGTACTTTAGAGTCTCTGGGTGAGTGAGTGAGTGAGTGAGTATGCTACTTAGGAGTTTAGGCATGTTTCCTTTCAAACATTAAATGTATACTAGATGAACTGTCTAATATGTTGAAAATCCACTTAAATTTTGACAATTGACTCTTATGTTAACAAATCTCGCCTTCAGTGGCTTGTAAAAATAACTGATGTGACCAACCGTGTGACATCCCAATACTAGTACTGTTGTTCGAAATTGCATCAAGTGAGTGAGTGAAATAGAGTTTTACATGACTTTCAGCAATATTTCAGCTATATCGACATGTGGTGTACAAGAGGCACATCGATGGAGTAGCAAGGTGAGAAAATAGACTGACAGAAAAAAAGGCTACAGGAAAAGATCCCTATTTGAGCCGGCTTGTACGCCAAGCATGGTGTTACTGAGGTCGTATTCTTTCCAGTGCCCGAGGACACTCCCGGGAAACCTCACGGGGTTAAGTGCAATTAAAATTGCAAATCGAAAAAGATAACTCATGAATGTATGCTTTCATTTAATGATAACGCTGAACTCATAACTGGTGTAATTTAAAAATTAGATATTATTTTAAAACTATTATTCTATGTAAGCCAATTCCCGGTATGTTTTATCATCAGCGCCAAACTAGGAAAAAGTAAGTGCAGATTATATATTCTGCTAAAACGGTGCTAGTATCCGGGCGAATATAAATTGTACGAATAAAACAAAAATGGATGGCAAATTACTTAAGTGTGAATAGGGTTAATTTATTCTGACTGAAAAGTAAAATCGTGTTGAGTCGGGGTTTGTAAGTATGTATACTGTTGAAAACATATCCTCTGGTAATTTGTGTAAAAGAGCTCCTACAGGAGCTCTTTTACACAAATAACCAGAGGATTGGTTATCAACATCTTATGACAGCATTTCAGAAATGAAATGTTGCGTTTAGCAGTCGTTGGGTTGGTATCACACAACCACATCTCAGGAAGGTTGTCATCCTGGGTAACGCCAGGGCAATTACGCTCGCTACCGACTATGCTACATGGCCCTGGGAATAAGCGGTGGGTTTCTGCCAATTTGAATTACGTGTCGGTAAAAATAGCTGCCCAATGCAATGACACGTCTTTGCTGGTTTTAGGGGATGTGCTGGGTTCAAGGGACGTAACTCTTGTCAACAACAATAGCTTTGTGCGTGATGTGAATTTCAAATTTGAAAAAAACGATTACCATTGGTTGCACAGGGTTTGCTGTGCTAAGCGTTTGACTGGATGATTGCGACGATGACGCAACTTCCAAATCGGCAGAAACCAACCGCGTATTCCCAGGGCCATGTAGCATAGTCGGTAGCAAGCGTAATTGTCCTGGTGTTACCCAGGATGCCTCAGTGGCGAAAGTGGTTATTAATAAATATTGACTAGATCAGTGTCTGTTAACGATTGGCTTTGGAAACCGGTCTAGAGCATTAATCTAAGTATAGGTTATTGGGAAACCTTAAATATAACAATAACACACGTAGATATCTATGTCTGTAGACTGAGACGATCACCAGATTGTGAGTCCAAATATTCCCAAACTGTGATAATCGATAGATTAAACGGACAAGAATACACACTAAACACAATCACCAGTAGATACACGTCACTCTACGTCTGTGTACACTATTAAGAAAATTGTAACCAAACTAGTGTTAGCCCTTAAAGTGCTTATCTCAACACGTCCAAATTGCACAATGAAAGATTGTTATAATCTATACTGTAATAATATGTTTACAAGAGCTCCTGTTGGACAAATAATCACAGGATAGGTTTTCAACAGCACAAGGTAGTTACAGTCCAACTGATATGAACTTGCAACTACAGGGGTTACAGCAGACAATGTCACTCATTTCTCCGTCTAATAAACAACACCTATGTGTTTACAAAATACTGACTAAGATCAGTATCTGCTTACAATAGCCTTTTGAAATTGGTCTCGGGCATTAATTTGAATAAAACAGTAATACACAAAATTTAAAATATGACAACACACGAAGGTGTTTATTTTGTCAGTCAAAGAACTACCAAACTGTTATAGATGAAATGGTCCAAACGCCATTACCACTAGATAAACATTATCTACATCTGTGTATAATGGAAAGAAAACAGTGAACACACCAATAACTAACCCTTAGAATGCTAATCTCAACAAGACCACATTTCAGTTTCAGAGTCCGTAAAACATATCCTGTGATAATTTGTTGGAGCTCTTTTAAACAAATTATCATGGAATAGTTTTTATCATATAATGAGTTGTGTTCTCAATCTGATAAACCAATCTGATAATTATGGTATCACATAATGTGA
>JAULCD010520327.1:0-14634 GCA_032361085.1 Calliostoma canaliculatum | reverse complement strand
TAAAGATAAAGCAACTATCGATATGTCAATGTTATTAAATGGCAGTGCTGATATTACCCATGACGAGAACTTGAAACCCGCAACAGTGCAGCATACACAAAGCAAAATAGTTCCATCTAAACATTTGTCATGGTAGAATGGAAATAAACCTGTTGTGCTTCCAAAGCAGAGGACTGTTATATAACAATGGCACATCTAAATTTGACATTTGAACCCGATCGGTACCTCAAAATTTGGCATTTGGAGTTTTGTGCCGCAGTCATGTATTACAAACTGACCCTTCCCATGCTTGTCACATTTTTTGATTGCCCTTTTTGATTGTACTTTGTTATGTCCTTCCTGCAAGAGTGTCCTATTTTTGGTGACAAGCCCTAAATTCCATCGACCCCTCCCACTCCCCTCCTCCTCACCTAATAAATGACCGGTCCCAAAATGGAAACTATTGGAGCCATTGTTCATATTTTGCTTTTTTTCCTAAGTTCACGATGTTTCGGGGCATATGCTTGCTCCTTCATTAGTTCACGATGGAGCAACATATGCCCTAAAACCAGAAATTGACATTCAAGAAACTAGGGGTGTCACGATACGCCGATGCATCGCGATATTTTATCTGACGATGCACTACACAATACAGCAGTCAGTGTATCGATTCGTTATTATATTCTGTATCGATTCTAATCATAATCTGTGTCAATTCAATCAGTGTCAGCCTATCAGAGACTTATATTTTGATGACTGACAAAACCTGACATTCGTTCAATTTGGTTGTGAAAAAATGCCAAAGTGTTTGTTCTTCCCATTTATTAAAATATTTAAAGTTAAAATGATTGCTTAATTTTACCTCTCTTCTAACAAAAATGTCGAAAAACTGAATCGTGATACGTATCGTATCGCGAGGTAGATATCGCGACACGTATCGTATCGTGAAGTTAGTGTATCGTGACACCCCTACTATGTACCACCACTTCTAACTGTCCCTAAAAGAATTATTGATGCAATGATGTAGTTTATGTCGTCATAACGTTACACCAGCTTTGTGAAACGGTGTCCCGAAAGTTTTAAAGACGTGTTTTCTTGTCGTTGCAGCTACCGTTTCTGTGCGTCTGGCTGGGTCAGCTAACAGTAACATGGGCAGAGTCGAAGTGCTTCACAACAACACGTGGGGGACAATATGTGACATCGGTTTCACTACTGCAGACGCTGCAGTAATCTGCAAATCTCTTGGGAAACCCTAGTTCGTAATATATAACGATATTCAAAAGTGATTTTGAATTTTATGCCATGTAGACAGTGCCAAACACAACTCTATATTTAGGATTACGCTATCTGAAATAGTAAATATTCTACCACTTTGCGTGGTTGAGTCCTGATTGGAACTCACACACTGAGAGTCAGGCACCAAATCGACATCCCAGCAATGCCTGACTCTGAGAGTTCGAATTCCTCTAGTTTACAAATGTCAAAATCTTTAAAAACTGTGAACTTTTTAAAGAAGACAAGTTTACTGCGGAAAATGCACAATTTATAAAAAAAAATCAGTTTTTAGTTTTTAGCTATACTGAAAAATGTTTGGTCAAAGTATGACATAAGAGGGGTCTTTTAACAGAAGTTCTGTCCTGATAGGTTTTGCTGTCAGTCTTTCTGCTTTCACCTTTAAATCCACCTGTGAATTTTAACTCATTGAAGAGATTTTAAACGTGTTAATGCTAAATTAAGGACTTTTATGTATTTCAATTCTTTTTGTGCGTATGTTTACTAAAGTACTGTAGGAAATGTTAGAAAAATGATTTTCCGGAGCTATTTGATTTGTGTATAAATTAGGACAAAAATAGGATATATCACAATAACATCAACTCGCCTAACCTAGCCTACAACAAGTTTAACGAGATCACTCATCAAAATGCACATTGACATATAACAAATTAACAATGCATAAAATTAGAAATATTCTTGCGTGTGTCTCCTTATATGAAGCAGACTATAGTGCATGTATTACACCTGTCCAAGATCGCCTGGTCGATCGTTCTAGCCCCCGTTTCACAAAGACGTCATAACTTTACGAGTTGTAAACCATGTCACTGGGTTAATAAATTTGGTTCACAAATACCAAAAATCGTTGTAAACTGTGCACTTTCCAAAGAAAAACAAGTTTTTCTTTGGAAAGTGCACAGTTTACAGTGTTTTTGGTATTTGTAAACAAAATCCATTAACCCAGTGATGTAGTTTACGAAATCGTAAAGTTATGACGTCTTTATGAAACGGGGCACTGGCTTTGACTAAGTCGATGTTAATTGATCCAGGAACAAGTCTGGGGATTAATTTAAGCTGGGGTCAATTACGTCTTTGTTTCTGGCCCTTTAACATCAGGGTCGTGTTCCAAAAAGCGATCGTAAGACTAAGACATCTTACCTTTCATCTCAGTGCTCTCGTAACGAGAGCTTTGTGGAGTTAAGAGCTTTGTAGAACAAGTTTTGGTTTAATGGTAATTGTTCATATGGAAATAGTGTTAAGATCGATTTTAACCCTACAATTGTTTGTGAAATCGGTCCCTGAAATTTATTTTTGTGTGACAGCTCTGGTGCCAGAATCCTGCCGCGTGGTTATATTGGTCCTGGCACAGGACCTGTACAATTGGACCGTCTCAACTGTTACGGATACGAACAGACTCTTACTGACTGCCATCACGCCCCGTGGGCGACATCAAGCTGCTCACACTACCTCGATGTCGGCATTAACTGTTTATCCAGACCAGGTATATATCCTTAAAACACTTAGAAAAGTGAATTCTTTAGGGACATTTAGAAGAGGTGGTACATAGTTCAAGTTTTCTTGGATGTCAACTTCTGGTTTGTTCGTAAGTTTTTGACGTTTCGAGGTATATGCTTACTCCTTCATCAGGTGAATGATAAAGAAGCAAGCATATGCCCCGAAGGTCGTGAATTTACGAACAAACCAGAAGTTGACCTCCAAGAAATCTTGAACTACATAGGAAAGTGAATGCAATTTTTAAAGTCCTGAGAAAATCGTAACCTGTATGATGCGGTGCTGAGTTGTGTTGGACTCAGAATCGTGACCATCGTGTGCTGTTTAGAGTGAGTTAGTTATGGTTTAACGCCGTTTTCAACAATTTTTCAGTTATTTTGCGGCGACAAGGCTAATGGCAGGAGGAAAGCCTGTATTACCAGTGTGGTTATGTGATGCAGTGAAACCTGCCAGCTTCGTCTGGTACCTGAGAACCAAGAGTGTTAGTGTGTTACACAGCATTACAATCTGTCCTCACTGTGTTGAAATGTTTCTAACACAGAGAATGACGCCGAGCTTTTGGGCGGGATTTAAAATTCGGACCTCTTGGTCCAAAGTCCGGCACGCTAACAACTGCGCTCTCCCGTCCCCCTTTGTTAAAGTATTCTGTGATAATGTGTTTAAAAGAGCTATAGGTTTTCAACAGCTTATTTAGACTGTAGCTTTGACTATGAAATGGATAAACATTCAACTTGGTTCTCCTGAGGTTACAAGGTAGCTCGCTGCCACGCATCCTGGGTAACGCCAGGGCCTTGACGCTCGCTACCGACAACGCTACTAAGCCCTGGGTTTTATCGAAGGCTTTCTGCCGATTTTGAATTACGTGTCGGTAAAAATAGCTGTCCTTGGTTCAAGGGACGGATTTAGTTCAAGGGACGTAACTCTTGCCAACATAAATATCTTTGTGCGAGATGTGAATTTCAAATTTGAAAAAACGATTCTCAATGGTTGCACAGGGTTTGCTGAGCTATTAAAGCGTTTGATTGTATAATAGCGACGATGACGCAACTTTTGAATCGCCAGAAAGCCCTCGATAAAACCCAGGGCCTAGTAGCGTTGTCGGTAGCGAGCGTAAAGTCCGTGGAGTTACCCAGGATGGCTGCCACGATTGTTTCACACAGTGTTTCCTGCAAGTTGCTTTTTTTAATTTGCAAAAAGCACACAGTTAACAATGTTTTTTGCATTTATAAACAGAACCCACTGTCTAGTGTTAACCCTTACCGTCCGGCACAAGTAAATATCTGGGTCAAGCCAGTTGCCTGACCTGCATATTTCATTGAGCCGAATGGACAGACAGGCGGCGGTGTTGCATAAGTCATTAATTAGGATAGGCGAAATTCTTGAAAATACCACGCCACCCAGAAACAGTTTTTAAACTGTATCGCACGGTAAAGGTTAACAATAGCATTAAGGAACATCTGTAGAGTACAAATCAAAACCATTTACCCGTGCTTCGTAGATGTATGAATATATTTCACGCATCTCTATTTGCAGTTACTCCTCGCCCAGTGACGAGGCCCCCAGTACCATTTTCAACGCCGAGTCCAAGTCGGACGTATGTTCGACTGGTAGGGGGTCAGACAGCATTCAAGGGGCGTGTGGAAGTTTACGCCTTCAACCAATGGGGTACTGTGTGTGGAAACGGCTGGACATCCAACGACGCTGCTGTCGTTTGTAAAATGCTAGGATACAACGACTTCTCGTAAGTTGTTCCTGATGACAACCTGAAGTCGTACGCCTTAATTAGAGTACTGAGCTGAGTTTAGTTTGACTTAAAACTGCGACCACCGAGTGCTGCTGAAAATCTAGCTGTGATAATGTGTTTAAAAGAGCTCCGTTAGGAGCTCTTTTAAACACATTATCACAGCTTGGTTTTCAACAGTAGACAAAAGGTTGGAATATAGGGTTAACAATATAGGGTTATCTCAAATATACGACAGTGG
The DNA here is from genome assembly GCA_032361085.1 of Calliostoma canaliculatum. NCBI lineage: Eukaryota > Metazoa > Mollusca > Gastropoda > Trochida > Calliostomatidae > Calliostoma > Calliostoma canaliculatum. Next base: position 9,889 of record JAULCD010520327.1, on the reverse strand, counting down.
GAATTATTTAAAAAACAACAACCAGATTTCAATTTTCTGTTTATACTGATTGCAATATAAAAACGTATTAGTGATTTATGTAACACCAAAAACCCTACCAGTGTGTATGTGTTAAACAGTTAAATCCTTGTTCGTCTGTATTGTAATTTTTAAAATTTAATTTTGATTGCTATGATTTGATGTTCCTATTTTTGTCATAACCTATTCGACCATCTCAGCTAATTTAGTGTTTTATTACTAATAAAAAAAACAGCATAATATGTCAATTGCTGGACTAAACAACACAACAGATTCTTCTGTTTTTGCAAATAATATATGATTACATTAAAAAACATCAAAATACACTTATTTTTCCCAAGCAATTTTAAATATATTAGCATTTTGCTTTACAAACAAAAATACTTTTCACTTAACTGAAAAACAATGTTTTTGGCAACAAATATTCACAGTCAGGACTTTATAAACTCGTGTGTTTAATTGTTTAAAAATAGTTTTCGTCTTTATAATACATTATATCAGTGTCAATGTAACTGTAAGTGGAAGCTATAAGGCCAAAAATATAAAAAAATGTTGTGGTTTCGATTACCCGACCTTGCCTAAAACATAGTTGCCGACCCTAACTTTTTTTATTGTCATAATGACAAAAAATAACAGCTGAAAACCTATTTAATCTTATTAATCTTTAAAGTGCCGAGCTTAACATTTGATTATTTTAGTATTCAAATTCCAACTGATACAGGCTGTTGATAACCTATCCTGTGGTAATTTATTAATAAGATTAAATAGGTTTTCAGCTGATTATTATGACAATAAAAAAGTTAGGGTCGGCACCTATTTCGTGGGCAAGGTCGGGTAATCGGAACCACAACATTTTTTAATAAATCTGGACTCGCATAACAGAGCTGTTATTGCAAGAGCTTTTCTTTCTATCATTCCCTTTTTCTTGTTTGTTACTCCCTCGGTGTGCCTCTTGTACACCACATGACGATGTGGCTGAAAAATTGCTGAAAGCCATGTAAAACTCTATTTCAATCAATCAATCAATTGCAAGAGCGCTAAGATGAAAGTTAAGATGTCCTAATCTTACGAGAGCTTTAAGGAAGAAGGATCCTGAATGAATCAATCTTTACAACAATATCATTATTTGAACAAATGCACTTGCCTTATTCCTTTTCAGAACTGTGTATTCTGGACACTTTCTTATTCTACAAACCCTTTTGATAATGTTGTTTGCAAGTGCGCCTGCACAGAGGACCAACACGATAAGAAGTCGCAGGGTGTCCATCTTGATTCTGTAATAAATAAAAAATATGTATGGCGTCAATGCATGCTATATATTTACTGACGTTAAACAATTAATAGTAAATAGAGTAATCATATATTGCAATGTTGAGTATTATAGTGTAAATATTGAGTGTACACTTAAGGTAACTTTTAGTGGTTTAACGATACATCGAACTATCGATTGCTTGCGATTGCTTGCGATAGTTGGTCTAACTATCGATTGTTTTGATAGTTAATGTTTTGGGTACATTTACTTTTTTTAAGTAATATAAAAACAATATTACCAGTTACATGAAGTGAAATGTTCTAATACAATTTCTTGTTTTCTTTACAATTAGCATTAGAAAAAATGTATAGAAATTATTCAGCGGTTTTTCATTGGTTTGATGATATTTCCGTAGGGAAAACCGTTGAATAATTTCTATACATTTTTTTCCAGTGTAGTATCAGAAAATATTATGTATTGTGTTCTCAAGATGATACCTGTTCAAATTTTAAATAAAAAAGATCATATCATGAGAATGCTATTTCAACGTTAATTAAGAAAGAAATTAAACTTTTAAAAAATAAAACAATTGTCTCTTCAATTGGTTGGACTTTATAATGGTGAATTTAAATTCCCAAAGCAATGAATCAAAACACCAAGGCTTAGAGAGAATGAGTTAGTTGAAAAGTGTCCCTCAAAATTTTTGACTAATGCTGATTGTGGCAATCTAAACAACCAGTTGATAAAGAGCTTGATATTATGATGGCCGAGATGGGCCATCGCAATATCGCGTTCTATAACCCATGCGATATGGCAATAGCACAGCACGACATGGCGATAATATGATGTTGCAAAATACCACAGAAAAGAGAAAAGCCCTTAAAACTTCAGAAAGTTTGTGTTTGCTCAAGTGGGAAAGAAAGTTGTATACAAGTTCACAAAGAAGGTGGAAGGAAGATCTGATCGAGAATATCTCAGTATTGACGAGTTGACATGCAACCTAAAAAACTGATCTTGTCTTCATTCTGTGCAAGCAATAGTGATGGGGAAACAGAATATGTTGGTTGGAAAGAAAGTAAAGCATATCTGGCTTACACCATCTGGAACCAAGAAATGGTACAATGGGAACGTTATCTCACAGGTACTAATTAATATAAATATAGTATATTAATTGACAAACCGCAAATTACTGCTCTGTTAAAAATGAACAACAGTGAAAAACATCTCTGCATTGCAAATATTTTCATGCTACACTGTAGTGCTTCGTCCGGTTTATCTGTTCCTCCCTGTCTCTGTCTACCTATGTTGTAATTATTTAACATTTGACAAAGTTGACTCTTCTCTCTCAGGGCATCAACATGTCACAAACACACCTTGTTATTAAAGTCTGTTTTCTGTTTGAACAGGTACCAGGCTTCCCATTGTGGTTAAACATCAACTATGATGGGGAAAAAGCAGTTTGCTCTGCAGAGTTGGAGAAGGACCGGCAGAAGGGCGAACTAGAAATTGTTACAGTTTAAAGTAAAAAAGCAACAATTTCATTGTACTGTTTTGTTTTAATCATTAATATTGTGGGTTTAAAAAACAAAAACAAAAACGCACTACAATTACAAAAATTAATACCCCATTAACCCTTAAAAACTACTATATAACCCTTAAAAAGTCACCCGAAATGAGTTCCACGGGTTAAAGTCAGTTAAAAACAACAACCCCAAAATAGACTGAATTAACACCCAGAATGTTGGAATAAAAAACAGCCTAAAAGCACCGATTTTTAAAACAAAAAAGACAAAAAAATACAACTCCTAACCCACAAAATAATAAAATACACTACAAAGCTTTTAATAAAAACAAAGTCGGTGAATAAATTACCCCAAATTAGAATAAAAATGAAAACACTGACCGACACAGTTTCATTATCCAAAATAGGGCAGCCAAGGTCATAGAGTACAGAAAATGATACAATTGTACAACATTGTTAAAAAACATGTTTGTGAGGCAATGGGAATGGGAGTTGTGACTCAGCTATTTTGTAACATTTTGTAACATTTTGTAAAAGTCATGAACAATTGAATGTGTATGCTTTTTATGTGGTGAGAGATTCTAAACTCAGGCAAATAATAATACATGTTTGAGGTTTTACAAACTGTTGGAATAGATCAACATGGGTGGCAGAAAGTTCACTAATCGTTTCATTATATGTTCGGCCACAGCATTACATAGAATAGTGGTACACATGTCTTACCAATATCATTGTAATCGTCTCGAAAATACCCTTCTTTTAATATGTAAGACATAGGTTTTCTATAGTTTTAAAATAATGATCCATCCTCTCTAATTATTCTACTTCAATAAATGCATGATTAGTCAGAGCTTCTATTTTAGTGAGATAATGTCATAAGACCACTTAGACAAACACACAAACAGAAACAGCCGAAAAAGTAATGATGCCATGTACAATTTGTATGTGAAGTATAACAAGTCAGACAATTTTCAAAATGTCACTGTGAAAGTTAATACACTGTGTTGTGTTACACGACAAAGACAATCTTCAACTATAAGCACAAAATAAAAAGTTTGTCTATGTATTTTGTTTGGTGCCTTATCAACCTCGTTATTTGTGTTAAGTTTTATTAATGTTTATTTTCTAGTTTGTTGTCGGATAATAAAATTTAATCTTAATCAATGACAATATTTGTTTATTTAGAATGTCCAACTGGAACATATGGTAACTACTGCAGCAAGTCATGTACCCAGCGGAACTGTATAACGTCATCAGCTACATGTAATCACGTGATAGGAAGTTGTCCTGGTGGGTGTAAGGCTGGATGGACTGGATCAGACTGTACACAAGGTAATGTTACAAGGACGACAAATATATGCAGGTTCAGATGAGTGCATTGATGCTGAACCAGCAACATAGACAAGTGTTTCTTCATTGACAGCAACAGGTGATCAAATGACACCATTTTCACCATGTCGCTTTCTGAAAATGTTTACCCCAAGTTTGTCTCAGAACAGTTACTACTTCTATTTACCTCCCTGGTCAAAACTGTCATCGAAAATATAACCCTTTTAATAATCCTCTTTTTAAAATGTTTATGGGTTTCCCAAATTTGGAACATTCTTCAATCTTAAATAGATATGACGATGTATTAGCCAAGTAAATTGCTTCGTGTTCAAATTATACCTGAACATTGCTAAAATGTGACCTTTGTACTGCAACCTCCGTATCAAATATACTTAAGACCCACATAATGTGTGTTTAACTCTTTGGATGCCGAATCAGGTTTGAAAGGATTGGATACTGTGACTACCTTGTGCTGTTGAAAACCTATCCTGTGATACTTTATTTAACAGAGCTCCTAAACGAGTTTTGTTCAAACAATAAATTTACAGTAATCTATTTGAATAAGAATTTCGCCCAATGCCACTATTGACGTTTGTAGGGTTAAATACTCTATTATGACAAATGTGATACCAGCAATAGTTTCATTCAGTAACAAACTTTGAGGTAATAATGGTAGATTAGGACAATACACAATGATGAACTTTGGAAGCAAGATCTCTTTTCACAAAACTATTGTAAGGCTAAGATGTTTTTTTAATTTTATCTTGGCGCCTCTTCTATAAATCTTTCGAAAAGCAAATTAGCACTCTCGTAAAGATGAAGGCTAAGACGTCTCAGATTATGTGAAACTAAATCTTGCAAATTGTCAACAGAGTATGCTGTTGTAGTAAGTTTCTATACTTTGTGGATTTGTTTACTTATTTAATAAAAAACCCATTTCTGGTGATTTATTTAATATATTAGGCACTGTATTGTAAAATGGCTCATTGTTCATAAAACAATTCTTGTTGCTACTGTTATTAATTATATAGACAACTGTTTTAATTTTTACACATGTACATACTGGTCTGCTTATAACCCTGTGTTCATTTAAACTCTTTGTTACTTAGTGATGAGATTACTCAAATATACTTTGTAGTCTGTCACATCAAAAACTAAATGGGTTTTTTTTAATTGTAAAATTAGAGTGTTCTTCTGGAACATACGGACCCAACTGTGCAAAGTCCTGCAGTTCCCGTCACTGTAAAACTTCATCTTCTGTCTGTGACCGTCAGACTGGACAGTGTCCAGTTGGGTGTCAGGATGGGTGGAGGGGACTGGACTGCAGTAGTCGTAAGTGTCAACGTTCATTGAAAACTCTGACAGCAGTATGCTGAATTTTGTATAAAACAATTTAGTTCACCTATCTGCCTTATGTACTGTCTCAAATACTCTTCGTTATACACCTGCTATACAAGTACATACCAGAGTATGTTGTGTGTTGAAATACTGCACACCGACACCAGTAGAAAATCAACATGTAATCGACATTGTGACTGTAATTGTAGCCACTCGTACTTACATGTCAGTCATCCCAAATGTCATTTATAGTAAAAATAGTTCATGTTACCTGAACAAACTCGCATTAAGTGTGTTTGACAGAACCGCTATACATATATTAAACGTGTTTTTATAAGGAGTCCGTGACAACAATTCCCTGTTACCTTTTCTCAGCATGTCCTAGAGGCTCCTATGGTCCTGGGTGTAACAACAAGTGTGGTAACTGTAGCGGAGACGCTATATGTGATCACGTGACTGGAAACTGTCCTGATGATTGTGAGGCCGGACTCCAGACACCTCTCTGTCAGCAAGGTGCGTGTTTCTGTCTGGCGTTTTTTTAATATGCGTGTTCCTGTCTGGTGTATGTTTAAGGTGCGTGTTTCTGTCTGGTGTATGTTTAATGTGCGTGTAATTGAATTTATATAAAGAAAAATACACTGAAGAATGGCTTCACTTTAAAACAATCGTATCTTTATAGCAATCCGTTTTGCATATTTCGACCTCTCTTGGAGTCTTATTAGGGATTAAATGCAGTGTGGCGTGTACACAGGTGTCACTCCATGTCGCTCCATCAACAATCTTGCTTTCTCCATGTCTGCATTCTCTTTCCTCACACGTTCCTCTATTTCCCTACGTTCTCGTTCTAACGCCCCCTTCTTAGCCTCGCGTTCCTCTTTCTCCCTTTGCCTTTCCAATGCTCTCTCTTCCTGTGCTATCCTATCTTTCTCCTTCCGATCCTCCCTTTCTATCTTATCTTTCTCCCTTTCTATCTTATCTTTCTTCTTCCGATCCCCCTTTCTATCTGCTCCTTTACAAACTGCTGTAACTCTACCCCCGTGTAACCCAGAGACGTTGCTACATTCATAAACTTCTCAACATCCATGGCTAGCTTTTGATGTAACTATACCAAATATCTGTGTCAATTCTGTCAATATTAGGTGAGCTACATATCCTATCCTAATTCTTCCACCTGTTAAATCAGTTACCCTATGTCCAACTATCAGTAAATAATCCCACTACATTCCCATTTACTACAGACTACACTATACACTTATATACTTATCTAGTTAGTTTACCAAGGGACGAACTACGCCTACCACCCCCCGACTCTTGATTCTCCGTCCAAGGGTGCAGAGACACGTGGGGTGCCAATAGTCTACCACAGCCTCTGGCCCACAAGGATACTACGTAATACCAAACTACGCAGTAGGACCTTACCGGGCGTAACCGTAGTTCCCCATTACTCAGATAGTGACCAAAAAATTTAAATATCCCACCGCTGCCACCAAAATGTCACATACCAGAATAATAACAAACCCGGAAGAAAGGTTAAATTTAAATTTATTCCTAAATTAAATAACCCCTCCCGTCCCTGATACCTAACTCACAATTACTAAAGCTTAAAACCTATGAATACTTCAACTCTAACCGCTACTACCTATAAACCCCTACTATAACAACTCATACTAACTAAATCTACCTAATGTTAACTAATACTAACTATATCTACTTAACCCTAACTCTAATTAACTAACACATACTAATCAATACTAACTAATCCTAACTAACCAATACTGACTAACACTAACTAATACTAACACAATTATAGTTTACACATACACATACATATACATATCACACACAAAAACATCAAGATATGCATACACAAATTACATTACACAATGAAAATGTCCCACAGTTTAAAAGTTCAGTTCTTTTTCCACACAAAATGGCACATATCGGCCTGTCTTCCTGACAGGCACGAATATACAAACGTATGATGATGATGAAAGAGAAGACGGGGCAGCTGGTCTCCCTTGCCCACTTTGGCAACTTGGCGGCAACCTTCTCTCGAAAAGGGCCTTACATGGAGTCGGTACCCTGGAGGCGAACCCGGTACTGCTCCACCCGGACACTATAATGACAAACACTCATGCCATAGTCGCAACTCTAATATCATGGAGCCTTTCATCCAAAATACATAGTGAAGCTTACACTTCGGAACACTATTACGAGTGATCCTTACACTTCGGAACACTATTACGAGTGATCCTTACTACGGTCAAATATACACGCATGACCTACGACAATGTATAGTTACAGTATCTACTAATACTGAGGTCGTAAGACAAAACTCAGCAACTGCCTCCGTACTAAGGTTATAATACATAAAACTACACTGGTGTATGACTACCCAGCTATGCCTCCATACCGAAAAATGAACTTGTGCCAAAACAATGATACGCAGTAATACAACTAGCCCCATAGGCTCCCGTATTACTTGTAATTATATATAGAAAATTAATTTGACCAATCCCTACGTTCAAACTCGTGTACCCATAACAATCATAATACCTGGGACATGTAGCATATAAACATGACAGTATATCCTACACAATAACATGGTAATACACTTGATTTTACGTCAACACTATCATGGCATAACTCTATACATACACACATATACATATACTCACGTCATATCCCCAGATGCGTTACTGCTGGTCGGCAGTGTACACCTTACATCGGTCGGAAATCGTCCTAACTGCGTTACCCGAGTAATATGACTGCCACCCGCTCCTTGCAAGCACCGCACTTTATACCTTCTGTCCAGCACGGACTTAGCACGGACTTAACTTACCGCTCGACACCGTTTCAAAGCGATCTCTGTGCTTCAACAGTCGTAAGCCAATGTTATTATTTAGCACTTACGATCAATTTAGCCCAAGCTCACTTTGCGGAACGGGGCCTTGGATTCTCCGCGCCAAAAGAAAAAAACAACAGTTCCCACACCCCTTACCCTAGAGATTGTATGTACCCAACTGAGTGTGATTATGGTGAACGATATATCGATGACACTTTCGTACCCCTTCAAACAAATTAAATGAACCTAAAACATCAGTATAGAAATAATATGTGAGGATATTCTACTCCTGTTTTAGTGCCCGTTCCAATTTAACAACATTCTACACGTGTGGTTCCCTCTGACAGACTTTACGTCCAACAGTGTCCCAGATATGATTGATGGGACAGATCAGACGAGTCATTAGGGTAATGATGGATAAAGGTTAAACAGGTGAGTCAAGCTGGAGAGTGTCACACCAGATACTGACTTTTTTCACTGTTTTGTAAACTCGATAAACTTTCCGAGGATGACATGAAAGGAAATTGATTATAAAAGCAAGAACTGTTATATCCATGGTTTTAGCACTAAATATTTTCCATTGTTTTGATATTTTTGGTCACTTAAAATAAACACATTGTGATCTTTACGGACAATTTCATTCCAACGTGTAAGATAAGTTTAAACCTCCCAGGCATGCCTTGGTTAACAAACAATATTCACAAACTAATCGGGCAGCGCAGCATAAACTTTCAAAACGAAATTCTTACTTATTTACTGGTCTACATTCAGAGATAAATGTTTAGGCCATTTTGACAGTAGCAAACATAACTATGTTATATTTAAGATAACACTATCTCCTTTCCTTTCCCAGCTGGCAATGTAAAAGACCAATTTTATTCTGATAGTGTTTTGGAGATTGATTGCAGAGCAGACTGTCCTCAGTCATATGTACCACTCGTTCTCAACACTAACCGGGATTAACAGTGCGGTTCTTATCAGTATCTTTTTTATGTACAGTTCTGTCTCAGCTACATTATATCAAGATCCCTGTGTCATCTGCATTTCTTATCCATGCAGGAGTCGACCAATTATAGTCGTTTTCCACAACCTGTGGGACGATTCCCTAACTTACCTGAAGTAAAATAAATTTATTGTGTTACAAACAGTACGATAAATTGCAATATCTCATTAATTGGACAGTGTTGATGAACAAACAATAACAATTACGCATAACTGACCGTAGCGGGGTTCTGAACTTTACAAATGAAGGCAAATTTCTGGCAAATAGTCAGTTGTTTCACAATTGTAGTCAAGTAGTTTTCCAAGAGGAAAATCGAAAAACGAGAAAGTGAGTAAAACAGGTACATTTTAAACACTTTTCACACACAGACGTTGATAATATATCATAAGTGACCACAACTGCTATCGTTATTACATTATACGCTGTTGACTTATATTAGGTGTATACTTGTTTATAAATAGATCTTTAAAAAGTTTTACAATTGGAATTAATGAATATTTTTAGGTAAGTTGTGAGTTGATTTAGCACATAAACACAATTACAATGCATCAGACATATCAAGTTTTAATGTTATTGTGATAG
>JAULCD010519295.1:0-14635 GCA_032361085.1 Calliostoma canaliculatum | reverse complement strand
TGGCCCGACCGGTAGACGGATGCTTGGTGGGCCTGCTACCTCCAAAAAACCCGGGACCCTTGTCTTGGTCGGCCAAAAACGTGCTACGAGGAGCAACCTGAGGCTGGTCGTCTGCCTGATCTTTCTAACACCCTTGGCAACACTGCCATGGGTGGAAAAGCATACGCGTCTAGCCCCTCCCAAGAGATGGCGAGAGCGTTGTGGTACATGGCAGCTGGATGTGGAATCGGAGCCACAAACATTGGCAGTTTGGCGTTGAACCGTGTCGCGAACAGATCCACCAGCGGTCTTCACAGTTGCACTGTGAGAGACTTGAACACCTCGTGACTCAGCCCCTACTTCGTCGGCGACGAGTTGGACGGCCGAGACAAGGCGTCCGCTATGACATTCCGGATCCCCCGGGATATGACGAGCACGGACTGTGAGATTTAGTGAGTCGACTAGTGCAAAGAACTGAAAAGCTAACCTGAAAAGCAGCCTGGACCCCGTTGACCCCTGTCGGTTGATGTAATACACTACCGACGAGTTGTCCGACTGGATGAGGAGGCACTGGTCCTGACGGCCCTTATCACTGCAATAAACTCCAGTATGTTGATGTGCTGGGCTTTCTCTCCTGAAGGCCGTGTGGTCCAGGAAGTGGGCTCCCCAGCCTGCGTTGAAGGCGTTCACAAACAGGTGTAGACTGAACGGAGGCTCGCTCATGCAAACGCCGGCAAGGACGTTCAAGGGGCTAAGCCACCACCTCAGATGCTCTTGAAGTTCCAGGGGTAACTGCAAGGGGCGTAGCGGGAAGAGGAGGTGTGGCCTTAGGAGACGTTGCAGGGGCCGAAGCTTTAACATTCCTCCGTAAGTCAGGACTTGGGCTGAAGTCAACAGACCCAATACCTGCTGCCACTGGAGTACGAAGACCGGCCCTTGTAACAGGGGCGGTACCGCTTCCTGGATCTTGATCCACCGGTCAAGGGGAACTGAAATCAAGTTTACCTGAGTCTTGAAGTGTATCTCTAGAAACTGCAAGTCCTGCGACAGGATAAACTTTTGAGCTGTCTGAGTAGCTTGGTGAGAAACATCAACTGCTGAGTGAGCACCGTGGAACTGGCATGTACATGCAGGCCAGCGTCCAGATGGAAGTCGACCTGCATTCCCCTGTGATGAAGGTATTTCACAATCGGTCGTGTGATACGTGTGAAAAGCCACGGGCCCAAGAAATTTCAAATGGGAGCACTGCCCACTGGAAGTGCATCCCGCGGTAGAAAAACCTGGAAATTTCTGATGACTGGGGTGTATCGGGACGTGCAGGTAAGCATCCTTTAGGTCAACCGATACTAAAAAATCCCCTGGCCTGACCATGGTCCGAAGGACAGGCAGTGTCAGCATGCGGAAGTAAGGGGGCACCCGAAGAAAAGGCTTCATACCCGTGTTGTAAATGAGCCGTTTCTTGTGAGAATTCTTCTTCGGCACTAGGAAGATCGGGGAGCAGAAGCCTCATACCCCCGTATCTTGTACCTTGCATACTCTCCCCTTCTGGTGTAGAGGCTATCGCCAGATCCAAATCTTTTGATGGAAGAACTAACGTTCGTAGTGCGCTTGTCAAGGGTGGAGAACCCTGCAAGGGTAGCCGAAACTCCTTGCGTACGACCTGGTGGACGTAGGCGACGTCCAAAAAGGCCCAGTTCTTGGCGAACAGAAGTAACCTGCCGCCCACCTGAGAAGGTCAAATTGGTGTGGATGTGGGTGTGGGTGGGGCTGGCAAGAGCCAGTTGCCCGGTGTCTGAGTAAGATAGTTAAAACTTACCTCGGCCGCCGCGTCCCCCACGGTAGTTGCGGCCTCGGTTGCCAGGTCGTTTAGGGACGGAGCGGCCTCGCCCCCTCTTGGAAGGTGCGGGGCATCTTCCAGAGAAAGACTCACCTTGCTGATGTGCTGGCGCCTGATAGCTGGCCCCAGGTGCCATCGGAGGGTAGCTGACTATGGACTGTCTCTTGGTACTTAGTAAACAAGTCAAGTAAGGAATTATAAAAAGGTTACTGCTCGACCAGGGCATTCTCAATAGTTCTCTATTTACAATGTCAGACCTATTCAATTGTTTGACCAAACCTTGTTTTCTGGTGAGTACTAGATTACCCGAGACAGAAAATATGCTGGACACCACTTCCGATAACCAATGTTGTTGCATGTAAGCAGTGGACAGGATCATGCGATCTTGTTCAGATAAGACTGGCATGAGTGACAAAGTGTTTATCATTGATTGATTAGCATGTTGTGCGACAGACAACGGCTGGAGAGATCGTCTCAAGACCGTGTCCATATGTGTGAGCTTTTTGTCACCGATCTTATGAGTGGTAGCTCGGGCGTACGATGCAAAATCATCATCTTCTGTGGAGGTGTACTCGGAGGTATACTCGGCCCCATGGATAGGGAACCGAGACCTAATGACTGGACGGGGTAGAATCGCCGTCTTCGCCGTGGCGTTATGGAAGGCTTCGTCCAGCTTCTTCGCCTGCTCCTGCACGTCCTAAGATGGAGGGAGGATCACCCAGTCCCCGTCAACGACTGTCAAAGTGGGAGGCCTAGGATTAGGTGCAGGCCTAGGATTAGGCGCATGCATATTAGTCTGCCACGATCCACTTGAAGATCGAACTTACCTGAAAAGCCAGAGAAGTGATAATTTGTAAATAATTAACTCTCAGTGACCTGGCCCCCTGCCGGCACCGAAGGCGGGTAGGGGGTCGGGTCACTATCAATCTTATCTACAGATTGAAATACCGAGTCCTCAGATCCTGAATCCCTATTTTTAATTTGCTAGGCATACTCACAACTGCTGGCGAAGGAGATGTCGTCTCAGATTCGATGTGGTGACCAGATACTGACTTAGATTTCTTAGCTGCAACAAATGATGAATTATCAGAAGCACGCTTAGCTGACTTTCTGGCTTGCTGCTTCACACGCTTGTTAATGGCAAGTACATAAGTGTGGAAATTATTTATCGAAGTATTTGCACTTTCAGAACAGTGAGAATCAACTGTGCAATGCCGGTCAATACAATCGGGACACAGAGAATGTGGATCATGAACGGAGAATCTTAACTTACAGCTGTTGCAGACCCTCGGCTCGGTTGAAGAAGACATGTTGAAATTCAATAAATTTACGTTTTTTCAAAATAAATATCGACAAAAGCATGAAAAGACATGTTGCAAAAAGGTCAAATAACAAAGTGAAAACTTCCCTGAGAAAGGACAAAAGGACTATCCACGTGTCGCAAAAGTCGGTAGATCCCCTCACTCCATGCTGCGTCTTCCTCAGTCGACGGCAGGATACGAAGTGAGGTTTCAACCCATGGTCACGTTGGAAACGTGCTATAGCAGTTGCAGAGGGGTGTTCATCATGACAACAAGGTAATTGACATGTCTTTTGTTTTCTAGGTCAGTCGCAAGTTAGTATTGTCTCCTTATCCTCCTGCCGTAAGGGAATATGTACAGCAATTTGTGTGAGAGATTCGTAAGTAATAAATATAAGCTTACATTTAGATGTACAAATGATTATACTTACCTGTAAAGTCGGGTGGAAATTAACACAAAATGACAGAAAGGCTTGTGTGTACAAGAGATTAGAAACTGGATGTCCGCCAACTGCCTTAAGTTGAATGGCGACAAAACAGAATATCTTCTTGTTGGGACAAAACAACAGCTGAACAAGTCCACAACATCATTGATGATGCAGAAATTCACCCAACAGACCATTTCAAGGATCTCGGTGTCGTATTTACCAATGGTATGTCACCAGAGAACATACTGTCAACTGTCTGGTATGCCAACTTCCATCTGCGGAACATTGGGAAGCTGCGAAAATGTCTAGACCTGGACACAACAAAACTGCTAGTCCACTCTTATATCACATCCAGACTGGACTACTGCAACTCGCTGCTTGTCAACTCTGGTAACATCTCACCTTCAGAGAGTTCAGAACAACGCAGCATGTGTGATCACAAGAACCAAACGCAGAGAGCACAAAACGCAGAGAGCACATAACACCAGTGCTGAAGAAACTCCATTGGCTGCCCATCAAAGAAAGGATTCAATACAAGATTCTGTGCCTCACATTCTCTGCACTCCATGACGACAAGTCACCAGCTTACTTAAGGGATCTTATTCAGCCATATCATCCGGCGAGAGAACGCCGATCAGAGTCAGAACAAAGACTATCTGTGCCAAAGACCAGAACCAAGCTGGCAGACTGCTCATTCTCAGTTGCCAGTCCACCTCTTTGGAATGCTCTTCCACAGAGACTTAAACAGGCTAAAGAACTCTTCTTTCAGACGTTTTTTAAAGACACATTTATTTCAATGACTGTGGCCATCTCATTTTGCACCCCATTCATTCTTTCTTTTTGTTAAACGTCACTGATGTCAAGTTGGAAGGACAAGCGCTGTATAAATTCATTATTATTATTATTATTTATTATTATAAAAAGGTCAAAGGCCAGAGGGTTTGTTGGGTGGGACTGAAATTGACGTCTAAATGTAAGCTTATTAAAACATAATTTTTACTCTTAAAAACCACTTGTTTTAGTTGTCATTCAGCCATACAAATGCTTTATCCATCAGTAAACAGCGGGGGACAAGGCCTAAAAGGTAATTCCTAAAGATATAGATGGAATGTGAAACCGATGCACATTTTTTAGGTAAGTAGAAAATCGATGTGTGATCGTACATACAAAATACTGTAATTGCCGTTTAACAAGATAATATCATCTCATAAGATCAACTACAAAAATAAATGCAATTCGCGAACAGCAAACAAAGGAGTACTAATACTGCCTAGCAATGACAACAAGCATAATTCACGTTCACATATGTTTAATTGCAATGAAACACAAAAAGTCATTAGCGCTGAGCGCTGGCAATTTGTTGAACGATGACCAGTGGGTCAAACTGCTGAATACCAGCTACATTTTTCATCAATATGTCTTGTAAGTCGTGGGACCCATGTTGGTTTCCAGAAGCAGCACTCTATGATAGCACGTGGGGAACAATTACCATGGAGGGCCAATGTGGATGCAAGCGCCCTAACTTTGTGAGGGCGGGAAAAGGAAGATTGATACAACCACTATGCTTCATACGCTCTGAGGATTATAACCCGCAGCCAGTAGGAGATCGTGTGGACTGAACAGACAACAAATTTCCCGCCCATAATCTAAACGTTGGAAGGTAGATGTATAAAGCATGTTCCGGACAGAGGGAAAGATCTGTGCGATCTTCACTACACAAGATGATAGAAAGTGGTGGAATGTGGTGGAATGTGGTGGAATGTGGTGGAATGTGGACTCTTGACCTGGGAGCCGATTTTTCGCAAGTAAAACCCATCTAAGGCCAAGGTGGATATCATTGTGGTTAAACTGCACACAACGGTAGTCGAGAGTATGAATTTAAGATAATCTGGCTGCAGGGGCCAGGGAAAAAAGAAACGCTGTTTTCTGAGTTAGTAGTTCATTTCCAGAGGTCAATGGGTGTCTTAGTAGAAGGCGACCCCCATGCCTTGGCGATAAAGGAAATCTTTGACGGGCTTCATTATACAAGTGAAAATGCAAGGGGCCGTGGAAATTCCAAATGGCAGGAACGTAGGTGAACCACCGTAGGCTTAGGGGTAGTGTAGTGTTAACCATGCCTGTGCACCTGCAATCCATGCCAAGATTGCTACTATCTGGTCTGACAATTCCACCAGACCCGCAACTGGTGCCACCTGAGGATCCAGGTATGACAAACAGAACAGTGTAATGATAAAAGAAAAATAATGAGTCACAAACAGCTTGATCCATGAGTCCACTGCTGATAAAAATTTTTTAGTGTTGGGCCGATGAGGCGCCACCTGGCGGTGAGTTTTTGTCTTCTTTACAGGTTATTTTACTTTTCCAGTATTCGATTCAGCTGTCGAAGCATATTCTATGTCTGCAAACACCGGTTAAAACTAGGTTTTTAAAAGTATGTGGTGGTCACAATTAAGTCTTCTGAATTAAATTTAGTTACCCACGGTTGAGAATAAATGAGAAAAATACATTCACTGCTAAAACAACACTTGAGTTCAAACTTGTCTGGATAAAGATCACCTACCTCTTCCTTGTACTGGAGATATCTCTTGTTGGTTTCTTTTTTGTCAAATCTGTCAAGGTACTTGAGACGGTAACCAAGAACGGTATCAACATGTGTCTTGTGTTTAACAGCCAGCTCTAGAGCCCTATAAAAATTGCAGAAAAGGATTACAATTTATTAAAGAACTAAGGTGGGTGTGTGTGTGTGGTTGTGTGAAAATTTAATAAAACAGCTTACAATATGCAACAAGATTAATTCTGATTTTGGCATAAGTAGTCTACTCCAAATATACAAGCACAGGCTGTGGTAATTTGTTTGAAACTTTTAAGTTAATTACCATGTGGTAGGTTTTAAACAGCACAGTTTCAAGTCAACTGAGCACTGCAAGAGTTAAGGTGCTGACCTGTCCCAGTTGTAAAGCTGTATGTTAAGCATGATGGCTCGGAAGACCAGGCCACCCTGGAGAAGAATAGCCTCTGCGTCCTGGGGGCTGCCACATAGTAACGCCATCTCTGCATTGCGTGCCTCCTTCACTGGGATGTCCTTGATGTTCATGATGAATTGAACCTTGTCCGTCTGCAAGAAATCATGGTTTCAGTTAGCTAAGAAACATAGCTTGGTCCATTGCACAATGTTTCACTCCCCTGTGCTATGGTGCATCCCCACCGACCACATCGAAAATGAATTTTTTGTGTAAAATTATAATTTAAACTGAGCCTCTCTCTACATGTTGCTTTTACTCTTTTACTCCTGTATTTTGCGGCTGGGGCAGACTTGATAATAACGAATGTTGCAATTTAGACAAAGCTTTGGTTCAATTGTGACAGAACATTTATTGTCAACAGAACAAAGCTTATCACTGCAGTCTGAATGTGGATCGGACTGAGAAAATCTAATTTGCAACTTGGACAAAACTTTGGTTCAATTGCTGAAGATGACATTTTATCGTAATTAATAATAAAAAATTATTAAAAAGATGGCCATAATAATAACTAAGGGTAAAAATACTTCCCTAGAAGGAGAAACAAAATTGCCAAATCAGAAGACAGCTGCCCCTGCCAACCAGGTGTTGATTCGTCGACGGTTGAGTAAGAAGTGATTTCTCACACCTATGGGCTTGGGCTCATGCAGCATGTATGGCATGTATAACCCAGTTAACTGGGTCAGGGCCTAGGCAGGCAGGGTAATTGTGTGGTTTTTTTTTAATTTCAGCCTTAAATCTTGAATTCAAGTCTGCCTCAGCCGAAAAATACGAGAGTAAAAAAGTAAAAGCAACATGTAGAGAGAGGCATAAGTAATAAATATGTTATTTATTTTATTTAGAGAAGCCAAAACAATAGGTCACAGGGCTTGATCTGCATGACTTCTTCATATAAACATTAATGACAATCATGGTACATAAACAATACAAGGTTGATAACATTAACCATTATCGTGCGGGACACAGAATACAAAAGTCCTGTCCGAGTCTGGTGAGCCAAAAACCTGTCGTCCAGAGCCTGAGCGCCTGGCGATGAAGATAGTCCATGAACACTTTCATAACCCGTGAAAAATATTAACGGGGCCATCGAAATGCCAAACAGTAGGAACGCCCACTGGTAGTGAAGACCCCGGTATACAAACCGAAGGTACTTCCGGCAGTCTGGACGCACGGGAATGTAAAAACATACATTCTGCAAATCGATCTTCACAAGGAAGTCGTCAGGTCGGACAAGTTTCGGTGGCGATGCTAGCAAGATTATCGAGAACGAGTCTGGGTGTTAAAGAAACCTAACGTTGGAGTGTTTCATCTTTGGGTAGTCTTTCTTAGGAACCACGAACACAGGTAAGAAGAGACCCGGGCCCGCTTGCACAGAACGATTGTAACTCTATATCGATTGCAAATCCTTACAATCGCGATTGGAGTGGAAAGTTTCAATCCTCACCCGCTTGCACGAAGCGATTGTAACTTTTCAAGAGTTGTAGCTACAATCGAAACTTACAGTAGGTACGGACCTACTGTAAATATTTACAATCGCCATAAACCATAGGAAAATATGGCGCAAACTGTTCCCCCACGATTTATTGATTGGTGTTCGTAAATTACAATTAGTGGGCTTGTTATTTCTGTTTTACAATAATATCATTCATCTTAAGGGGCAAGCATATGCCCCAAAACGTCGTAAACTTATTAACAAACTAGAAGTTGACAACCAAAAATTACTGAACTATGTACCATCACTTCTAATTGTCTATAAAAGAATTAATATTTTTAATTATTTTTGTCTTTGGTGTAAATAAGTAAATGTAGGTCTTCACAGCAAATTGTGAGCAACAAAAGTTCTCAACGTAATTTATTTTTAAATAGTCTAAATCTCCTAATTAAACAGTTAAAATTAATACAATTCACATACATAAATCTAGACGATCCACACTTGAATGAACTATCTGACCACTTTATGGTTAAAGTCAGCCGTCACTGTACGATATGATTTGAACTTGATTTTATGACACTTCGTTCATTTTCATTATTTTTTTCAGTGTGTTTTTTTTATAAGCATTTACATAGATTAAAAGTCAATAAGATGTTCAACTTGATAAAAAATTCCGGTTAGTAAAATTATGGAAGCAATTGAACAGAAAACATCAAAATATCTTTTTTCCCTAATTGATATATTTGTTTTCACACGAAATTCCTATACGTGTTTTAAATTTTGCCAAGAAAAACCACTCTCGATGTGCTTGGTCACGTCTTGTCTTCTTAAAATGACGTTTCTTTATGAAAATGTGAACTTTATAACTCTGTACCTACAATTAAATAAGTGTCATCAATGGGACAGTGGTAAACCGCTGGTACTAAGTGCCCTTGAAAACCGATTGCAGCTGCAAGTGAGCAGTAATTTTGTAGTTTTTTAGTCGTGTGAAACCGTCGATTTGCGCTGATATAATGTCTTTTAAAAACTTGTTCTATGGCTTGAATTCACCTTTCGACAATTTTTGCATTTAGTTTAACACAATCAAATCAAATTCCTAGTAATAACTCACCAGTCGAAGGCACTGTAGCTACAATCGCGATTGTAACTTTACAATCGTCAGTCGAATTTACAATCGCCCTACAATCTTTGTGAAAGTGGAATAAAATTTGCGGTCACAATTGTAAACTTGACTGTAAACAGTTACAATCGATTGTAGCTACAATCGTTCTGTACAAGCGGGCCCAGGGGTCGTTACCGATGTCCTTAGACATTCTACTGTCGATTTCACTACGAGAATGTCGATCGCCTCCGTCAGCAGGTATGTGTTAGATGTCGACACGCCCGGGTTCAAGTTAGCGTGGTATCGTGGATAATGTCGGGCAGACTTGCCTCCCCCTTTTGGGTCGCAAGTGTATTCATTAGCATTTCAAAGTGTATTTTTAGGTTTCAAAGTCTACAAACTATGCTTTAAATGTGTACATTTAGCTTTCAAAGTGTACGACACACAAATTAGGTAGACATCCATTTGTTACCAAGTATAAAGTGTTACTTTATGCAACAGAAATGGTCAGAAGGTCGGACAAGTAGTTTCTCAATGTTAAAGACAAAATATTAGGCGAAAGGAAATTTTCGTTGCGAAACAAAAATTGCACAAAGCGTGATACTGCGATTGGTGTAGAATTGAGAAAGTGGGTGTATAACTGTATTTTATTGGCCAAAATTGTAGAAAATACACCGAAATCATACAAGTAGGCAGGTCTCGTCGGGGCGTATCCTTTGTCGAGCAGCCACATGACGAAGGAATCTCCTAGAAGACGCTTTTCGAACAAGAAATGCCACAACCGAAGGCCCACGAGGACACCTGGCAAGAAAACATCCAATGCGGCTAACCCCCGCGCTTAGGGTAAGACTTGCCGCGCTGGGCCTTCTTTTAAAACCCGACACGTCTTGTTGAATAGAGGGACTTATCCCCAGAAGGCCAAAACAGGTGCTGAACGCGGGATGCTAAAAGCGATCCCAGTTTGATAGGGCACCTTCTGCTGTTGTTTTTGTTGTTAAATGGCAGTGACAATCAGCTATTTCTGGCATTCAGAGGACCCCTTGTCAAGAACCGAGAGAAGCTGCCCATCAAACAACAACTTTGACGCCGACCATGGGCACTTAAGGAGGATCCGACGGTGACGTTCACAGTGACGGTGACGGTGACGGTGATAAGTGACCTTGTCTGCGACAAAGTGTCAGCTGTGCCGAAAGATATCGGGCATGATCCACAGCGTCCTGGATATATTGACCCATCGACGAGAACATGGCCAATAGGTTGTGGTCGTTAACAGAAAGGTCCGGTTTCATGGAAAGTGTGGTCTCTGAGCATTCCTGGAGATGGGAGAGCATCCGAAGGGGTAGCAACTGGTGGCGAGCCATGTCGTCTAAAGCCGATATGGTTTTATCCTCCACCTTGTACGACTGTTGTTTGATGGTCAAAAGGACCTCCCAGTTCAAATGCTTTTGGACGGGAGCAGTGAACGGCACATCAATATAAAGGATTTTTGGGCCTTACCTGAGGACGGCAGAATGTTGTAGAGGACACCGGCTGTGCAAAGGACGAGTCCATATCCTTGACCAGCTTTGCAAAACTAGCAGGAGGCGGAAGTTGAATCGAGGAAGGAAACTCCCCCATACAGAATTTCTGGCTACGAGGAGCAGAACTGTCCGGCGGAGAGAAATAGTTCGCCATGAAGGTGACAACCTCGCTTTCCCGAATGATCCGAGGAGGGCTATCAGATAAAGACATATCCGGAGTAGAAAAGGTCGTAGAAATAGGAGGTACCATAAGAGTAGCAGGGGTCACGGTAGAAGGAGCGGGAACCGGTCCCAATCCCGCATCCTTCTCCACAGGTGTGACAAGAATTCTTCTAACTCAACAAAGAGGTCAGCAGCAATAGGTGTTGACTTCAGGACCGACCCAATCGAGAGCAACGGTCAGCAAGAGAAACCGAACAAGATCGAGACTCAGAACAGGTGCAAGAACGAGTGCGAGAACGATACCTCCTTGAACGATAACAAGATCTGAAGTAAGGAGCGACCTCTTGAACGCCTACCAGAACAAGATCTCGATCTCAAACCCTCTAAGGTGTGATCGTCACCACGTGACACAGCAGCAGAACCAGAGACCGGAGGTGCCATCACCACAGCAGACTTCGGGGTAGCCGCAGGGGCCGAGACCACAGAACAAACAGTAAGTATGGGCTGAAGGAACGGGATCAGCAAAAGAAAGGCTTCATCAGTCGCTACTTGAATGGGAGAAATATGTACCTGAGACTTAATTATGCTTATGCGAGAGTGAATCAGATTCCCCATCCGAACCCTGTGTAGGGAAAGGAACATCAGAAGCATGGTCACTCAGCATCTCCTCAGCTGGCACAGTAACGGTTAACACATCACTAGAGTGAAGAGCAGACTCAGACACCTTATGTTATTTATATTTTTTATCGGACGCACGTCTAGCCAAAGCCTTATAATACAGGCTAAATTTATCAACAGTCAATAGTGCACATTCTGTACACTTTTAATTTAACCCTTACAGTGCGGGACACAGATTTATCCAGGCGGCCTTGTCTCACGCTGCTGGCGGCATTGTTTTATCCGGGAATGGATTTCAGGTTCTGGAATTGACATTCCCAGGTTGGGGGCCTGGGCGAAATTCGCAAAAATACGTTTTTTCAATGACACGTCACAGATGTTGCCGGGCGAATTATCTATTACCCGAGACCTGGAATCGATAGAAAAATGGTTAAACTTGCCACTGGTGGCGCATTTGGTTAAATTTCGGGCTTTTTTTGGCTGTCCCGGGCGGGAATTGAAGCCAGCGACCCCGTCCATATCTACCAAGCTGATAAGGGCTCTAACAACTTTGTTTCTGAACACTCGCTGTAACATTTTTTTAGTTCCAGTCACTTCTCTGTACAAGATGTACGAGTTTACCATTGCTAAGTTCACCAAGTTGAAAAAGAGACGTTTCCACCATTTCATTGTCTTGGCAGTGAAAGGGGTGTAGGATAGCATTTGGTCAGTTCTGTCCACCCCACCCATGTATTTGTCATAGGCAATCACAACACTTGGTTTCTAGATGGGGTTGCCAGTAACTCTGCATTTCTTCGCAGTGACTGAAACTCGTCCGTTTCCACTGTGCTCATTAGATATACAGGTTTTCTATCATGATTATTTGTAATGAGAAGGTTTTGATTATGCATTGTGAAAGTGTCCCCTTTTTTCAACTTTTTATCCTTCATTTCTGGCAGACAGCCTTTTCTATTTATTCTCTGTTCCTGTTGCGCCAGTGCCACATCGCCACAAGTTCGTGTACAGACGGGGAGACAAGTAAAAGTTATCTCTGAATAGGGTAACCCTTTTCCAGGTAGTCTTTCATAAGCTCCATGACTATGTCGTAGACGATGCCGCCCTCACTAGCCATGTCGTCGGACTTGCCTGTGTAGAGTTTAAACTCACAACAATAGCCTATTGTTGAGTCGGACAACATGTAGGCCTTCATGTCCTATCATTTAGGTTTATCTTTATTGTACACACGAAACCTAAGGTTGCCCCGCCAAGACACTGTACCTTCATCAGTAGAGATGTGTACATTTTCCTAAAACGATGGATAACATTCTGATAAACCAATCCCAGTTTATTCAATGGGCTATAATTCTCATGATTTCTTGGCACTGCATTGAGGTTATCAGACAGGTTCTGGCTTCTCATGAATTTTTTTCACCTATCCCTCGACAGTGTTGCCGGGAAAAACTTAATTGGACCAATAAGCCCTAATGTCCTTTTGTATGACGAGACCCATTGCAATGGTCATGGCAATGAACACTTTTATCTCGGATTTGTTTGTCAGGGTCCATCTATGTAACTGCCGCCGTCTTCTTCCCAACGTCTCACGAAGTCAACATTGTCAAAATTGTATGGAAGATCCACATAACCCTGATCTTTAAATCCAGAAAAGTCCCCGTCAGTCGTCCCCATAGTATCTAGTTGTCCTAACAAGTCTTCCTCTGTTGCCTTCCAATCGAGGTGAGGGTCCTCCTCGTCACTGCTTGACGAGCTATACTGGTAGTCAGGGTCGTCCGAATCACTGAATTCTTCCTCTGACAGGTCATTTTTAAAGATCTCGATGTAGCCTTCGCCAGCGTCCATCGTCGCAAGTGCAAGGTCTTACCTCAAAATAGCATTACCTGCACAGAGAATAAAATATCTTTGAGTCAACAGGCAGAATAATTGCACACATAAACATCTATTTGAACCGGCAAAACTATATACATCAATATAAAATGTGAAAAACTTGTGCCCATCTCACAAACATGTGCCCAAATTTCGCCGTAAAAAGCCTTTGAAAGGGCTAAACATTTCCCGGGGTTCTGACTTTCTCGCCGAGAAGCCGTTAACGATGTGTGCGATCTGCGCACTACGTGCGCCCAAAATGCCATCACCATGAAAGCTCTGGTTGTCAGTTGTGGATGCATGCCCTGAAGGACATACAGTTCTTCCACATTACTATGTGAAAGGTTTTCAACATCGGAAACGTCCGGGACATTTATTAAACACCAAGAAAATACAACTTTTACATGAAAAATACAAGTTGGAATTAGAAACAAAGTTCAAACAAACTTTACAAAAACATTACAAGTTTACAAATAACACGAGTTGGAATTAAAGACTGAAAAACAGTTGCATAAATTGAGAAAAAGTTTTTAAGTCCAGACATAGTAAAAAATATTTTAAGTTTAGACAATAAGCCTTTTTTTGTCAAAAATATTCGAAGTCCAGACATGCCAAATTTTTAAGTCCAGACAACAAGTTGATTTTATCGAAAAAGCAAAAATTATCCTAAGTCCGAACTCTCAAATGCAGAAAAAGTGAGAGAAAAAAAAAAGTCCAACATAGCCCCAATATCGCCCGAGAGCCGTCCGGGTTGCGCAGCATCATTTTGCCCGACTCATACCAGCCTGCATAGCGATCCGGGCTGTGCCATGAGCCGGCACAGGCCCAAAACAAAGCCGGTCGTTAAGGGATAAGGGCAAGACCCTTGGCACTTACTTGGTAGCCTTAGCCTCAGTTATTCCTGGTCCTTCAGGTATCAAGCTCTCGAAGGTACCAGAATTGCAAGCTCTGATCAGCTCCTCTAAGATCAAGGCTGCTTGTCAGAGGTTCCCTCTTTGGATCTAAATGTTGTACTCCGGCACCTCGCAGCCTACGAACCTCTAGAGGGAGTGTCCCATGAGTTTAGGACTCATAAGACACGCTTTCTTGGAGCCTTATCTACAGCCGCCGCTTTCTTGGAGCCTTATCTACAGCCGCCCGGTCTCTGAGATCCACACTCTTGATATTGCTCAGGTAAGATTTGATCAGACAGTGCATGGTTTGGTCCAAGGTATGATTTTGTAAGGAATGATTTTGGTATGATACAGTCGTGTCCCGTATATACGGACTCCAGTTATACGGAAATCCCGCTTAACGGACTAATTTTGCTTGAAACGAATTCTCAACGATGTAAAATGTACTTAGTTATCCGGAAATCCGCTATCCGCATCCGGACGG
>JAULCD010518247.1:0-14636 GCA_032361085.1 Calliostoma canaliculatum | reverse complement strand
GTGTTAGTATCTACGCCGAAACGTCGCACATATTGCAATAAAGAAGTTGATATCCATAGAATACCTTCATTGTTCATAGTTTAGGGCGTCGTAAAGTTATGATGTCTATGTGAAACGGCACTCCCCTACTTCCGCCGCAAAGAACGATGTCACATGTCTGGACAGACCACACAAGACGCAGGTGCCTCCAGTAAGTGTTTGTCTTGACTTACATTCATAGAGCTTGGTCAGTGCGTAGTAATGGGCAGAATGTCCGCAGTCGCGTGGCTCGTCCCTCCAGTCAACATCTGGTTTCGCCCAGTTCATGGAATCTTAATGAAGCTATTAGTACTAATAATCATGCAGCCATTAGTACTAATTGTGGGTGTAAACTGGCTGAAGGAGAACGTTTTATTTATAAATTACAACGAGTCTCGGACCAATGTTTAATAATGTGGATGAGCCGATTCCCTTCTTTGAGAAAAACAGCTTGCAACATTTATTTAATACAAATACACAATTTAGTGATTACATTATACATTTGTAAGTAATGTTGGATTCGCATTGAATGTTTTAAAACCGATGCTTTACGGAAGGCAAATTATATCAGATTCCAAACACCACTGGATATTTAGACCTGATAGAGACTCCGTATGGAGTGGTCGCTACAGCCCCTTCTACGTTTTGAAATACTCCCATTATCGAAACTTATAATAATATGTGTTTGGCATTTGCATATCCAAATCTAATACTGTTGTTATTTGTATTTTGTGGGAGGTTGTTATTATCATGTGGTAAAAAGTGATAACACCTTACAAAATATTTAACTTTTTTAAGAAGCTTGGTGTATGGCGGGCGCTACTAGTAGGGTAGGGCATGCTCACTTTTCGCGAACACCAGATGCCATCACTGAATGTCGATGGTTCATACCCACAGCTTCTATATTTATAGTGCCAGAATTTCCAATAGATTCTATATTGAGAGATAGCGATATAGATTATTCTCTGGAATTGATATTTTTATTTGATTTACTTTAAAATAATAAATTCTAAAAAGATTTTAGTAAAATGTGAGTGTTGTGTGGTTTCATTGATTGTTCGAGCAATCAACGAAACCACACAACATTCATATAAGTATTATTAACGCATAGTGGACAAAGCGGGCATTGTCAAAATAATAACAATTCCGATTTCTATGTGAACACAACACAAAAGGAAACTCTTAAGCCTGCAAACACGACTGCACACGAGACTGGTTCATATTAACGGCGACACACGTGTCGAGCTGCTCTTCAACAGATGACATTTCATAATTTACCGATTTGAACGCTCACATGAGATGTTCGCGGAGTTGGAATCGACCTGCCGATAAATCAGACATTCAGTCGTCACAATTTGAACACCGCTTAATGTTGAAGAGAGTCAGTGTGTGTTTCGATGCTCATCGCAAAGCTACACTAATACCGCCACAACAGCAGCAGCGGCATCAACAGCATCAACAGCGTGATCGAATTAGACCCGGGCTGAGTGGGGCTGTTATCTCTGTTCAATTTCACAGCGATACACCCACTCAAGCTGGATTTGTTAATCCTCTTTCACCAAACACACGTCCCTCTCACAGGCAGTGTAATTCAACTACAACCACACTACCCGTCTAGTAAAGAATACTTGAGATGTGTTGAACTTTCGGTGCAGGATTAAATGTGTTGTGCAATATTTACACTAAGCAAATAGGTTGCTTTTACAACTATCAAAATGGTTGTAAAATGTGCACTTTCCAAAGAAAAACAAGTTTTGCTTCGGAAAGTGCACTGTTAACAGCGATGTTAGTGTCTGTGGAATAAACCCATTTACCCAGAACCAGGTGTGCGGAAGACATTGTGAAATACTAGCGTGTATAGAATAAACCCGGACAATTTAATTTTATTACTTAAAAACTAGGACAAAAATGGATACATATTTTTATAAATAATAAGATTTACTCGACAGTTATCAAATGAGAGTATATTTAGAATAACATTTATTGCATCATTATATTAATTTATTTGTTATCACAATTTATTTATGTTGAAATCTTGTAAACATTAACCATTGATTTAGAGTATTGTGTAGTTGTCTGTCACCAATTACCCACAGGCCTGAGGCGGTCGCCATCACTTCTTCACTTGAAAGTGTCCATTAAATAAATATTTGTCTTGTTTTTTTGGAGTTAGCTATTCTCAGGTGTATTGAAATACATATTTGCGGGTTAAAAATGCATTGGAGTTCACAAGCGGAAAAAGTATTTATCTGTGCGCGAATGTTTTATACGTGTAGATTCTGTCAGCAGTGCACTCGCTGTATGGACATAGTTTGTGATACATTGATTTTATGAGGGACATTTAGAATTGATGGTACATAGTTCAGAATTTCTTGGGTATCAACTTCTAGTTTGTTTGTAAGTTTACGACGTTTCGGGGCATATGCTTGCTTCTTCATCAACATTCAACTGATGAAGGAACAAGAGTTGACATCCAAGAAATCCTAAACAATAACCATACATTGGGTAACTATTAGTTAAGGAATTATCCATAGGTACGAAGGAAAATGTTGGTTAAACATTTGCATGTAGTAATATAAATATATCTGCGTTTCAATGTTATCAACAGCAAGGAATGAGTAAGGGTTGCTTTTATTAAAAAAAATTATGGACATTTAGAAGTGGTTCAGACAAAATTCAGTATTTTCAGATGTCAACTTCTTTGCACGTATATTCTAGACGTTTCAGGGCAAATACTTGCTCCTTCATCCTACGAATGGGTAACATGTGCCCTGAAACGTCATACAAATAGGGACAAAAAAGTTAACATCCTCTTTTTTTCCCAAAACCCCATTGTTTATGTGTTTTTAAAATAGGTTTAACAATTAGAGGCTATATCAGACCTATGATAGAAACCATCTTATAACACTGGATCACTAGCTTTAGTTTACAAACGGCAATATCGCAGTAATCTGTGCACTTTCCAAAACAAACATTGTTTTATTAACCCTTACCGTGTGGCATAGTTTCAGAGACGTTATCCTGAGGGGCGTGTCCCAAATAAATTAAGGGTTCGGCCTATCCTAATTACATCGCCGCCTGTCTGTCCATGCGATTCACGAAAATATCCGGGTCAGGCTAATAGCCTGACCCGGATATTTCCGTGAGCCGCACGGTAAGGGTTAAGAACGTGTCGTGTATGTAACGGTTTTTCAGAATTGTTTGGAAACGGTCTATAATATATCCAGTTTGTGTTATCATGAGCTTAACATTTAACATTAATTCTCGGTCTATAACATCTCCAGTTTGTGTTGTCGTGAGGCTTAACATTTAACATTAGTTGTATTAATTAATGTTGTAACCCGAGAGACGGTACAGTTGTCGTGTGGCTGTGATACATCGGAAGTGTCCACAAGACAAGTTTGATCTCCGCGTTTAATTATTTGTTCAATCACACTTCTTCTCTCCTGACAGCTGTAGGTTTTATGCCAAACAATGTAGTTGTCTTTCCCAACTAATGAGGGAGATTTTCATTGTCAGACTTGATTTGTGATTTACACTACTAACGATGAACCCGAATGATCGATGATCGATGATCGATGCTGG
This sequence comes from Calliostoma canaliculatum, assembly GCA_032361085.1. Classification (NCBI taxonomy): domain Eukaryota; kingdom Metazoa; phylum Mollusca; class Gastropoda; order Trochida; family Calliostomatidae; genus Calliostoma; species Calliostoma canaliculatum. The sequence continues at coordinate 11,033 of JAULCD010518247.1, read as the reverse complement.
GAAACTCGATACTCCGGTTCCCGGGACTTAACGCGAGACTTATGTTTCCATCTGAATGTGACATACGCTGGCCGATTTATTTGTTCGCTAACTTTGTAAATGCCAAAGTAATCTTTTTTTAATGTGACTAGTTTGTATTGTTGTAAACCTATCCGGTGATAATTTGTTTAAAAGAGCTCCTTTTGGGAGGATAGGTCTTCAGCAACCTTATTAAATTTGATATGGGCAATAACATGCTAAAATGTTGAACTTAGCTTTCAAAGGTTTATCTAATTTATAAGCGCAAAAACATAGTTTTAATGTGAACAATTACCTGAGAGTATTGATTAGGGGTAAATATCACTTGCCTTCTCAGGATCAGGGTACACGGTTTCAAGAGTGTACGTGTTCGGTCTTTGAAAAATTCTTTAATAAGTAAAAACATTTAGAAATATCTTATTTTAAGTTAATTTTGGCTTTGTGAAGCACATGTGCACCTGTTAAATGCCGACACTCATCGACCCACTGAGTAGCAGTTGTTTCGATTTACTAAAACGGAAATCATTGAAAACTGTGTACTTTCCAAAAACATTTCCCGATGGGTTCAGGTATGTGGCAAAGCCATTTTATACAGGAATGCTGGCTAAATCATTTAGTTTATTAAGTTCAATTTTTGCATCGTCTGTGAATTGTCTAGGGAATTGTTGTTTCAACAGTCAGTTGCTGACAGGCTTAATTCTTAGACAGGAGTATTGCCCACGATGTAGTTAAGCTTTATAGAATGAGTCGAAGCCGCCGTTCTACAAAGTTTTCCTTTCAGCTCATATCTTAGCTTCATGGTACCTTTGTGGAACACTATGCTATTTCTACAGCGTCATTACAGTGCTTGGTTCATTGGAACTGTCCAACGGTCATCGCAACTAAGAACAAACTGGGCTAACGATAGCTTTGCGGGCTCCAGGGCCCTGTTCCTGAAATCCATCTTAGGTAAAATTGATCATAAGTGCTAAAATATAGCATTGGCTTATGATTGTTGTAGCGCAAAAATCGCTTTGGAACCGGTGTCATTCGGCACTGGATCGAAATCAATTTATGCACAACGACAGTCGTAATCCTATGATAAGACACAACTCCACAAATCATTAACGACCATATTAACGATAAGATCGCTTTGAGAAACGGGGACCAGGACGCCTAATAACATTTTGTGAAGCCCACGTTCAACTACTCATTGTCCGCTCTGTAAAACACAGTATTTACAATTACCCATTATGAGACCCATACTTTACATTATTAGCCACAGACAACACCAATAAGACGAAATGAAGCTAAAGTAAAATGTAATTATTTTGCCGCCAAATGACAACCCTGATCCTCCACATGTACATGTCTGAAGTGCTGCACTAATAGCCGGGGAGGTAATTCACCGAACAATGTAGCAAGGTATCATTATTGTTGCTGGCTGCTAAACTGTCCCCACATATAAATACATGTTGTGTTTGTGCACGGGGTGAGGGGAATGCAAACTCATGACTTCTTGAACTTTGATTTAATAAAAATATCAACGCCAGAGATTAATAAGAAATTTACTTTATGTTAGGACTGACTCCATTAGACATTTTGGCCATTTAAATATAAAAGCTCTCCGTATGAATCACTGTGGCATCTTGTGTTCACGAAGAGTGAGCATGTCCTGCCCTACTAGTAGTACCCGTTCGGGTTTTCTTGGAGGTCAACTTCTGGTTTGTTTTATAAGTTTACGACGTTTCAGGGCATCTACTATGTACCATCACTTCTGAATTTCCCTAAAAGATTTGATCAGACATCGCCATGGAGATGAGACAGTCAAATCCATCAACCAGCGCATGCCCCGAAACGTCGTGCCCTACTATTTCAGGATTTCTTGGATGTCAACTTTTGAAACTTGTGACCTTACGAACAAACCAGAAGTTGACATCCAAGAAATCCTGAACTATGTCTCTACAAGAATAGTAGCACCCTGTAAACGATTTTCACAATTGAATGTGTTATCTTTACCTTTTTTGTCTCATGATGATAACAAGTTCCCACAAAAGCAAGTTTCAAAAGTATTAAGATAGGATCTTTAAATTTTAAAGTTGACATCTAGTTACCACTATGGGAGCAGTTTAAAACGTAGGAAGGTGCCTTTCGGGACCACCTCCTCAAACAGAGTTTTAGTAGACGTAGAAACAGAACCGATCACATGGTGTATGTTAATTCAGCTTTACTTGCTGTCCGTGAAATGATTGTGTATAGCAGAGATTCCGACTCTATAGCTCACAACACAAGAATGAGTGTTCAGCGATCTGGTCGCGTGTTGCACGTTTACACACTGGTCATAAACTAGAAACAATGCACTTGATACACATCATGCTGCATGAAGAACACGGGGTTTGCGACTGTGTGTTGAGTAATATAGAGAACTCATGACAGTTCTGTATCGGGATATGAAAGGACTGTCGCACGAACAAACAGCTCGACTGTGCATCGCCCTTTAAGCGTGCAACAATCCTGTCATAACCCGATTAAATGCTGTCACTCGTCCTCCATTACGTGGGACATATCTTGCATCCCGAGAGAACTCTGTGTGACGTCACAGCTAGGAGCTAATGGATCCGGTTTAAACAAATCTAAACTCGTTATTACACAACTATGGCTTGCAATTTTTTATAATTTTAAAGCACGCCTTTTCTGGGCTACTCCTTCCCCTTCGTCGGGTGAGTGCTGTTCATGGTACCACATTGTACCACCTGGTACCACCTGGTACCATGAACATCACACATCTGACGATGGGGCAAGGAGTAGCCTAGAAACGTCGCATATATGAATATTAATGCCATTTAAATAGTGACAAACACAGCTATATGTTATATTTAGGATCACACTTTTTGAATTTGTATTGGTTCAAATCCCATGCAGGACTCAACCACGCAAAGTGAAAGAATAGTCACTTTTTCAGATAGTGTGATCCTAAATATAACATTTAGTAATCCTTAATATGTTGTGTTATAGCTACACCAACTTCTAAATGCCTTTTAATAATCTCACTAAACTAGTGGTCAACTGTGAACTTTCACAAACACGTTTTGCTTTGGACAGTGTAAGTTAACAGAGTTGTTGGCATTTGTTAATCGAAGTCATTGATCCATTCGTCGAGACTGGGTTACACGTGCGAACATAATACCAATATGGTGTTCTGTAGTTTAATTCAGATAAAATAAGAAGATTAACACATATTAAACATTGTTTTATTTCATAAAATATGCGCATGCATTAAACATACTGAAATGTTTGTATTTTGGGCCTATGACCTTAAAACTTAATAAATTCTGTCTGTCTGACTGTTTGTAGTTTAATTTGGAGACGTTTTTTTTATAGAATAATTCATAATTGAACAGAACTGAGTTGTGAAGCCTCTTATTTCACAATGAGTAATTGTACTACCTATCAACAGGAATTATTTACAAAAAGAAACCTTATTTGAATACAAAGTCAACGTGTTGAAGAAAAGTTGTCCCAGACGATTTAGATACAGAGTAAGTTCCTTGTTGTAAGTTCCTGGTTGTAAGTTCCTGGTTGTTTTTATGTGAAGCACGAAGCGATGGCGTTAACACAAGAGGTGTTCACAAACATAACTACCGTGTATGTAGTGTGTTCACAAACACAACTACCGTGTATTTAGTGTGTTCACAAACATAACTACCGTGTATTTAGTGTGTTCACAAACATAACTACCGTGTATTTAGTGTGTTCACAAACATATGTGTGCCAGTCAGGTTAACTACCGTGTATTTAGTGTGTTCACAAACATATGTGTGCCAGTCAGGTTAACTATCGCGTATTTAGTGTGTTCAGAACATCTGTCTTAAAAAAGTATTAAAACACCTCTTAAAATGTACTAATTCTTTAAATGCGTTTTCAGACAGTCGCCCGTAGCTATTTACTGACATTAAATATTTACAAGAGGCGGGACACTGCGGTTGATAATGGTGATTATTGGGACTCGGCATCCCAGTGCTTGGAGCGTTCAACAAGTGGTGAGATGTAGGGTCTGAAGCGGGGACTGGCTTGGATGTAATTGACGGTTATACTGTCTGTCAGTGTTAGTGAGGACTACCACGCTCTGTGGTGTTGAATCCGGGGTGTTGCACGACTACCGTCGTGAATTAACGACGCCGTAAACGTGGGCGATGGATGAGCTTACAAATTTAAAAAATCGTTATCCGGTGGATATTTTTCACAGAAAATAATTCTTGGTAAATACAAATGTTAACAATCTTTGTAAACTGTGTATATTCGAAGCATCTTTTTTTCTGTTTAAAAAGTACAGTTTGCAACGATTGGTCTTATTTGTTAACGAAACAAACAGACATGGGGATATGATTGATCGCGTCTTTGTGGAACGGTATCCATGACCTCATGACACTTCAGTTGATCTCAGAACACTTTATTGATCTCAAATAAGGTGTATTCGACCTCAGAACAGGTATAGTCGACCTTAGAACACTTGTAGTGGACGAGAAGCGCTGGAGCCGTTACCACTGTGAGTTGTGTTGTGTGGAGTATGTGGGAGAGTCATTGGTTGTGTCTTGAAGAATTTTCTCTTCGACTGCTTATTAGTTTTTGAGGTTCTGATTAGTGAGTAATGACAAGACGTCATCAGTGTTACTGGATCATGTCGGGGCAGGTTGTGATGGGGACTGGTGTGTGGCGACTGTTGCGACATTTCCAACCGTCTTGTGTGACAGTTTTCATTTGTCAGTTGTTCATGTTTGTCATATTAACGCGCCATGCTACTATCAAGATGAAACTCGGGGGAGTTTTGTGTGCTTTTAATTGCACAATACTTAAAGATAAGTGTACATTGTAATTGTATACATAACGAATTGTTTCTGACATTGACATAGTTAATTAATAGCACAACAAGAATTCATTTGTGCCGTTAGTTTATTCATACTAAAGTTATTGTAAACTTGCATTTTTTAAAAACACAGTGCAAAGAGTTAGCCATGTATAAAATAAACCCTTTCACAATTGTACGACGACTAATAATTGTTCACTGGGTCGGTGAGTCAGGTTTACATATGCAAATAATCGTTGTAAACACTTTACAAAGTGCACAGTTTACATTATTTTCTCAGGTTGTGAACCTAACCTATCTGCGACGTAGTAATTTTGAGACTGCTTTGTGAAACGGACTCCTAGTGTGAGCCCTGGTGGACACGAGGCCTTCTACACTTCTATATAATGCATTACATATTGCGATACACTTCTATATAATGCGTTACATATTGCGATACACTTCTATATAATGCGTTACATATTGCGATATATCGCTAAAGAAAAAAAACATGGCTTTAGTTTACGGTGTAATATAATTTATATTTTTATGTCCAAATTCAATTCTAAATTGGCTGTTGAAAATCTATCCTGTGATAATTTGTTTAAAAGAGCTCAGAGCTACCTTAAACAAATTATCACAAAATAGGTTTTCAACAGCACAAGTTAGTTACAGTTTTAAATCCAACTGAAATTAATTCGGCATTGTATCGGTTAATGTGTGACTTTCAATTTATTAAAAATGAAAATACAAGATAATTTTTAAAAAAACCTCATTATCATTAGTATACCGGTACATCACAAACGTATCGTGATACGTAACTGTTTCAATTCGTATTGCGGTTTACCGGTACAGCCCTAATTAAAACATCATACTTTCTCCATACATTTAAGTATCTCAGAATGTGCAAGATGTATACAGCATACGATGTATAGTGGAAGCAAGATGTATACAGCATACGATGTACGGTGGAAGCAGATGGTATACTGCTCAACACAAATGTCTAACGCATAAACACGTTTTAAACAGCTAATGTATTTGTTTGAAATTTTAATTAAATAGAGTATAGAATTAGGTTTAGTGGAAATTTAAACTGAAAATACCGCTGTTGAAAACCGATGCATGGTAATATTTTAAAAATGCTTTTTCATGACCTCTTTTAAACCAATTATTTCGTGACATCTAGGTTGGACGTACGAGCTTAACTGAGTGGTATGAACACATCTATTTTGGCCATATCTTACAATTTAAAAAGTTATGAATTAATTTTCTTTTTTTGACGCCACAACAAGAAAATCAAATACTTATGAATATAATACCTACACGTCACAGAACATTTCATGTATGTGTTTATAACAAGTTGAATTCATACTATCTTATAAAATTCATTTGACTGAGCCAACCACTTTAAAATAAAATATAAAAATATATTGCTCCAAGACTGTGGAATGTTTATAGAGCCTTGTCGACAGTCTATACAATTAACAAGTCTAGGAGCTAGTATTCCACATGAACTCAGTCTTCAGAAAAAGTATACAGCTTTTTGAAAAATTGGAAATTGAAATAAAAGTATTTCATAGACTAAATTGTGGTCTAATAACCACATTATGCTGTTAAAAATCTATCATGTCGTAATTTGTTTTAAAGAGCTTTTTAACACACATTACCACAGAATAGATATTCGACAGCTCTTTAAAACAAATCACTGTAGGATACGTTTTCAGCAGTTTATTAGATTGGACTGCAAAACCTGAAATTGATATACATCGTCATTAGGCTAAATATAAAAAAATGTTTTGTTTCCGAATACCTGATCTTGCCTACAACATAGGTGCTGACCCTAACTTTTTTATTTTCATAATAACAAAAAATAACATTGTATCATCTACTGCAGCTGAAAACCTATGTTGTCTTATTAACCCTAAAGTGCTGAGCACAACATTTGCTCATTTTAGGTTTCAATTTCCAACCGATACAGGCTGTTGAAAACATATCCTGTGATAATTTGTTTAAAAAAGCAAAACAAATTACCACAGGGTAGGTTTTCAAGAGCACAAGGTTGTCCCAGTTGCAAGACTGGATGAAATTCACCCTTCACCTTAAGAGTTAAAATTTGATATCAGGAAAATAATATTTCAATAAAAAAAATTAAATTCCCGACCGACCTACCCTAAATTTTAAAGGCATGTAATCGGAACCACAACATTTATTTTGTTTGGCCTTAGTACTCCAAGGGGCAATGAATCCCAGAACTATATACAGCCTATCCAGAATTATATAAGTCTATCAAAAGGCTCAATATACTGTGAAAAAACATCACCATGTAAAACATTTATTCAGCGTTTGATCAAATACAACTTAAATCATCTGACAATTATTTATTTCTCATTTCAAATAACTAAATAGTACATAAGCTTGAACTAACATAGTTAGCGACGGCTTGTAAAGAAGTTCTTAACCTTAACACTGTAAACTAAGTACACACTTTCAAAACCGATTCTGTAATGAAGCTACCCTGGGACAACTGGAAACCGTTTTTGTTCATAGCAAATATAACATACCCTCTTGTGCCATTAATATCATTATCAAGATGAATCGAAACAGAACGTGGATATCTTTTGATTCCACAGGAAAGAGAGCGGTATTTAGCTTCAAAGGACATCATATGGTGTTTGCGGGCTTTCTAACACAATTTAAAGGAGAGAAAAGAAAACAAAGAGTTATCATTAGCGGTTTGAATCTGAGCCCCGCGTTGTCACAGAAGAACGATGAGGCAAAAGGTTGACTTGGACATCACATTTTCTTGTCTGTATCCCCGCTAGATGTAAGTCCCTAGACGATTTGGCCTACCAGCGCCATTCATCAAACATTTCCCAGAAGGCCTGATTAGTGAACGGCGCTTCCGTACCTGCGCACAATCATGTCAAATACCGATATTCACTTCGTGGCCAAACTCCTTAATGCTGTAGTCATAGAGTCCGTGCTTGAAAAGTGTCGAATTGTAATGATAGAAGAGAATGCTGTTGTGAAAGCGGCGACATTAATAATTCTTTAAGTATCTTTTGAAGTTTGTATTGAATCTTGTTCAGATAATTCTCAGCTTAAATAATCGTTATGAATTTATCACTAAATAATACAAATTTCAATAAAGAATTGTTTTATGACGTTGGTAATGTTAAAAGAAAATCAATGTTTTAAGAATTAAAATAATGTTGAACTTTCTTTTTAAATTTTAGGATATTGTTTCTGTACCATACGAACAACCATGAAGTTAAAAATATACATTGCATGTTGACATCATAATGGACGATTATTTACACAACGTGCCGTGTGTGACAGTTTTGTTAAAAATATGAACATAAATATTGTGAAGCAATTGTTCAAGCTAGTTTTTCACAGTTGACAAAGTAAACGTTAAATTAGCATGTCCTTGTCCCAAAATGCCTGGATATAATATTTGCATGTATGTTAACCATTGATCTCTAGTATAGCGTCATGTCTTGATTTCAAAATAATGGTTTTAACATTTTGGTTTCTTGAGTTGATTTCTCAATATATTTATTTTACGTCCAGCCTAAAGCTGTTTCAAAACCTATCGTGTGATCATTTGTTTAAAAGAGCTCCAAAAGGGAGGTACACGATAGATATTCAACAGCAGGGGAGTCATTATCCTTTTGACCAACACTTTCAGCGCTCTAAGGGTTAAACAAACAAGGAATACGTACATTTATCGGGAGCTCTTTTAAACAAATGACTTCACAATTTGTTTTCAACAGCAAAGGTTGGTCATCATTATACGTTTGACCAAAATGCTTTCAGCACTGTAAGGTTAAACAAACACGTAATACGGACATTTATCTGAAAGTTTATCATCCGATTTGTACAATAGTTAGAGCCTTAGAGGTTTCTTTTCATCCCCAATATCTTAAAATGCTAGTCTCAAGTACCTGGTATATTGACACCATGTTTTTGTAATAAGAACTATTTCCCCAGTCCTTCCAGATGATGTGGCATGCACTGTTTTAAGAAAATATTATTTGTGCAGTCGTAACAGACTACATAATGACACTAGTTATTGTAAATGATACGATGACAAGTCTATACAAGTGGTATATAAATGATAAGTAAACACGAAAATCTACAAGTAGGCAATAAAAGTAATTTTAATAGAAATACCAAGGCACCAGTAGCCAATACATTTATAGTGTTTAAAGTAATATGATAACATTTTTGGATCGAAAAGAACCGAAACATATTTTGATTTAATAATTATTTACATTGTTTTACGTCCAACTCGATCCTTTTGGAAACATATTCCTAAACCTAATCCTATTCCAATTGGAAACCTATGCCTTTAGGAAACACCTTTTGGGGGCCTTTTAAAACAAATTACCACAGAATAAGGTTTCAACAGTTGAGGTTGTCACAATTGTAAATTCTACTGAAATCAATGAAATATCTGATGTTTACACAAATAAAGACTATGTTGATGTATATGAAACTGCACTGCCTAAACTGTAGACTAAATACAAATTTATTCTGTCCTCGTTTTCCCTAAAATTGCTCGCCGTTAATGGCTGTAATATTGCCCAAACGGCGTAAAACAATAACTCACTCACTCCCTAAAATTGACTCAGCTTTACATTATTTCGTCATGTGTTACATCGAAAAAAGATAATAGGCTTTAACAGTAGCAAAAAATGAAACTAGTTATTACTTAGCTCACTCTGTTGAAATAGTGTTAAAATAACAATAGTGTAAAATGGGACAATTACATCATAATTGATTGATAATAAAGTTTCGTGATAACAACCACTGCGTCAATCCATGTTAACACCATACATCATGATGACAAAAAATTCCTGTGGGGTTGCCCTCGTGTCGTTCCGCATGTACTGTAAGCTCAAATAACAGTTAAACCCATTTAAAACACGAACGCCGGACTTGAGCGTAAGACCCGACCATTCCTATGAAGATAATGCCGGCTTTCCAAACAGACTCATCATTTTATTCGGCGTACTCATCCCGCGACAAAGTAGTGCGTGTTTTGCTATCATAATGTGCACACACAGGCCTTGGTTTGATCCCAATGCCTTCAAATGGGAGCCCAGTTATGCCGTCTCAGGCAGGAAAGCTCCCAAGGGGAGACAAGTCATTAGAGAGGATTTTGCGCCCATTTAATGGAGAGGCTGGTGACTTCCAGTGACGGGGTGATCCTCTTATATTCCGACATGTTCCCTCTCCGCCGTCAAACGACTTTTATCCTCTGTCTTCTCGGCTGGCAATTCCGCCATTGTTTGGCCAAACGAGGGTAGTTCACGTAAACGTATTGCTGGAAAATTAGAGGTGCTTGACTCTACTTTGGTCGTCTTTGTGGAAGCCTAGATGGGTCTACGGGGCCCACTTGAACAACGGTCCGTCGCCTGTCGACGCTTCCTTAGGGTCCTTCATATTCAAGTCTTTACCCAGTGTTAGCGACGGTTGAAATAGCAAATTTTCACCATTATTATGTCTTGAATAGGCGGAAGGTATACGTAGATATTCATTATCTTAGTAATATTTGATAATTGATGGTCGTATTTAAAGGCCATCGTCAAGGTTTGAGAACATTAAATACCTTGTAATCAGTAAAATACTACAGTTTACAAATGTCAAAATAGTTGTTAACTGTGCATTTTCCAAAGAAAAACTTCGTTTTTCATTGGAAAATGCACAGTTTACAACGATTTTGGCACTTGTAAATCAAATCCAGGGGTTTAGAAGTGATAGATTTTTAAAACAATAATGTTATTTTGATGATTGTTGAATGGTTTAAGTTTAGATTTCAAGGACGTTTTCAACCGTGTTTCAATTATTTCACGGCGATGTTAATAACAGATTTCCACACATTTTATAGTCACGCACGTTGGCTGTGAAATATTTATGGGACCTTGTTGACAGTCTGGATAGATTTAGCAGATCAGTTTCCACTATCCCACATATAATGTGAATGTTAACATATACACTGTCGTATCTTAGAGGAGGTAACCATTGTCTTTATCATTTTCACTGTTTTAACACATCAACTATATTTTACAAGTGAGTGAGGGAGTGAGTTAAGCCTGGGTCACAACTCACCGTACTTGCAAGTACGTGCTGTCTACTTGCAAAAACGTGGGCAAAACTTAGGGTTCCGTACGTGGTGAGTACCGCC
>JAULCD010517192.1:0-14638 GCA_032361085.1 Calliostoma canaliculatum | reverse complement strand
AAATTATTCAGCGGGTTTTCCTTGATTTGATGAGATTTCCTACGGAAATCTCATCAAACCAAGGGCAAACCGCTGAATAATTTATATACCTTTTTTAGTGCTATTTGTAAAGAAAACAAAAAATTCAAGAAAACAAGTTTAAATTGACCTCTCAAACAAATTTCATTAGAAAATTTCATCTAATATAACTGGTAATGTTGTTTCTATATTTCTGAAGAAAGTAAATGTACCCAAACACATAACTATCAAAACCATAGACAGTTTGATCAACTATCGCCAATAGTATCGATAGTTTCAAGCTGCAATTGATAGTGTACTGTCGTGAGACAAGCAATCGCAATCAATCGATAGTTCAATGTATCGTTACACCACTAGAAAAAACAACAACACTGTTGCTAAACGTATGTGGGGGAACACATGAATCTACAATTTTGTACTAATTTAATGTAAATACGCGGAACAACATACAGATATTATGTCATAAACATATGGCTCGGTCAGATTGAAAGGGACATCCATTGACAATCTGATAAGAGGATTACCAGCTAGATAACGCTGTGAACCATCAACATATAAAAGGACACTGAGGTTGTAGGTGTTGGCAATGTTGTCCAGGGGCGATTTTGGAAGCTTGGTAAATTAAAGACATCGTACAACATGCCACTAAGCCGATACGATTGGTTTATAAATGACAAAGTGTCGTTTTAAACTGTGCGCTTTGGAAAGTGCACAGTAAACCGCATTTGTTTTGGGGCATGTGTAAACCAGACGTAAACCAAACATATTTACGCCTTTACATGGTTCACGACGTCGTACACTTACGACAGCCTTGTGAAACATGGAGCCGAGCAGTGGACGCGACGTGAATAATAATGAGTCAAGTATTCCGCCTTACTGGAAACACCGCTGTGTAAACCGCCATCAATCATTAGAGATTGTGGCTTGTCGAAGGTATAAGATTGAATCCGCTTTAAGGTGTATACTAATGGTAAATGCCGTGCCTAGTGTCGTGATGAGCTTACCCTGGTATACCCTGGTGGATGCGCCTGTGGCGTCAATCACCCACTTTGAATATATTATTGCTAGGACATCTCCGCTACTCTACGTTGCATAGCCCTGGACACACAGGCCAGCTTTCTGTCGGTTTGGAAGTTGCATCATCCAACCAAAAGCTTAGTACAGCAAATGGTATGCTTAATCTGAATCGTTTTTCAAAAGTTTGAACTCGGTACACATTTAACGTGCCCTTAGCAGAATTTCATAACAAAGACTTGTCATTTCATTGGACAGCTATTTTTACCGACACGTAATGCAAATCAACAGAAAGCTAGCTCGTGTGTCCATGACTATGTAACGTAAAGTAGCTCATGAGTAGAGATGCCATGCCAAGGATTTATCCTGAATGAAAACCACCGCCTGTTGTAAATTATGTCTACTTCTGCACCCTCGCTGAAGCTGTTATCCAGCTATGGCTGCTTCTATGTGCAGTCAGTCTTCTTTTGCAGAACATAGCACACACTAACATGGTTATGTTTTGTTATTTCCTACACAGCTTTATATATGTACATGGTTTACGTTTGCAGTTAAGGTCAGTTACTTAAAGATATTGATAAACATTTTTGACTGAAGTTTTAACATGTGACAATACATAACTGTCTTGTGCTTAAAAATGAATGCATGTAATCTACACCTGCGAGGGGTAGTACGTTAAAATGTCTCGTACACACAAAGTTAACTGTTACTTGTTAACAGAGCCCCGTTCCTCAAAGCGATTTTAGGCGATGTGTTCCCCACATACCTTTGAACTATAACATTGGATTACAACTGTCATAGTGCAGAGATTGCTTTGGAACCGGTGCCAATAGGCACCTGTTTCAAATCAAGTCTGCACTGCGGCAGCTGTAAGCCAATGATAAGGACTATATTCACAGGCATTGTTAAAAACAAATATTTACGATAAACCTAGCCAAAGAACGGTTTAAGGAACGGGGTCCTGGTTATGACACCTACATATGACATAATTAGAAATAAATGCGTAGCCAATCATAATTAGCATGATAAAATGTCATTGTTCATATTGATAGAGTGTGAAGGTAATGATTGTGATAAGTGAACTATTTGTGTTAAATATCATAATTACAATATTGTCAAGCATTAATCGTTATTCAAAGGGTAAGTCATAATTACCCGGTACAAACAATCAATAAATATAATTGACAGTCTGCCAGTACAAATACATCACCTGTCTTGTTTTAATTAAATAATGCGTTTTGAGATCATTTTCGTCATGCTATGGGCGTTGATTACTCGCTTTGCCGTGACGCTCAAACATTACATGATACATTGCAATCAGCATTGTACACCATGTTTACTAAAATAATTGAAAACTGCTCTCGATGTGCTCACTTTACATTGATTTTGATATTTGTAAGCCGAACCAACTGCTCGAGTGTTAGGGTTTTAATGCAAATTTAAATATATTTCATAATCAAAATTTAATTGAATAGTGGAAGAATTAGTAATATTTAACGTTATGAGTAAAATAGAAGAACGATTAAGGAAAATACTTTGTTTTATTTTATTTTTAGTCTAAAACAATCTTAACAAATTGTCAATTTATAGAAGTGATGAGGCATAATTTAGGATTTTTGGATTCTACTAGTCGGGCAGGGCATGATCATCGCAAATATCAGATGCTACATGTATCACTTAATTCCATGATTCATACATACATCTTTTATATTTATATTGCCAACGAGTCCATGGGAATCTGTCCTGACAGTAAATTATTTTATTATTATCTTGTTTTGATATTTTATACTGTTTCATTTAAAAATGAACAATACACTATAAACATCACTATAGCTTTAATAGCTAGACATGACAGACAATAGTATGTGCTTCTTATTATTACGCATAAACTCGGAATTTCCTGACCTTATTTGATGTAGCCGCGTCAAAGTTCCCATTATAAAATGCACACTTACTTGTGCACGGTGTTTTTCATAGCTTGTGCTCCGCAAAAAATATGGGATGCAAACTGTGACACATAACTGACGCACCACCCTCTCAATTAGTTTGGTGATATTGATGGCAAATTGCATCTTACATAGCTGTCGTCTTTCGTTTTTGCTGCGGTAGATTCACGTGCATCTCGTGTTGTTTACAAGTTCGTTTTCAGTGTGTCAGTGGATTACTGTTTTACTTTTCAAGACTTCCGACACTGCAGTATATCTAAAAAAAAAAACAAGGTCATTTTGTTCATTCAATGTTTAATCTGTCCTGACAGATAATGATTTATAGTATTTTCTGGAGATGTTATTTATACTGTACGTATTTGTTCATGAGGCTTCGAGGCATATGCTTCCTTCTTCATCAGGTGAGGCGATCTGGTCCCAGAGGTACCGTTTGGCCAAATCCGTTTCTCAGTAGCTCAGGCACCGGCTCAGGCACCGAAAACCAACATGCCTGACACATTGCCTCAAAATAGATAAACCACATCTCATGTTGGCAAACATTCACATAGACATCGATTGCTTTAAAACTCATTTCTCCATCGATACATACCAATGTCAAATTCACGACAGCTGCTACCTGAGGTACTAAGCGACGGACTTGGTCGAGCGATACCTCGGGGACCAGTTCGCAGGTGAGGAAGCAAGAATATGCCCCAAAAACGCCGTGAACATACGTACAATGCAGATGGCATACATAAATCCTGAATTCTTGAACTATTATTTTGTAAAAAAAGACTGATCATAACTGAACATCAATAGTATAAAACGTATTTTGATGGATGTGTGGGAAACTCAATGTGCAATTTTAATTTGCTTTTAAAAATGTACAACAAATGTCATTAAAGCATGATTTATAACAACAATATGACCGTGAAAAGCACTATTCCAGTTTTATTAATATGACGAGAAAGGTAATATATATATATATAAAACTTATAAATATAAATGTTTAACCTTTATTAAATTGCAAATGAAAATATTTTCTGATTTATACCATATTCCCGTCAAAGGGATTTAACATTTCCTTGACACTGTTGATAAGTTATTCACGCACACAAAAGTCGCCTTGGTAGGATAGTAGTTGCCGGCGCACTTCGTTCCCAGCCCATAGGTCGTGGATTCAAAACTGTATTAAAAACATTCTAAAAGGGCACAATGCTGTCGCAAACTATCGCCCACAAATTACAAGTACCGAACAAAGAACTCAGGTTTTATCATTATCTTCACAACCACAAGGGCTATACAGAATCTTCTCCTTGTAAACCATTTCTCCAGAGCACAATGGTATCCTCAGTAATTCAGATGGTAATCAGCTCTCGTTCCCAAAAATAATAATTACAGTGATTTCAAGGAAACAAAGACAACTCATTACTTTTTGCACAAGACGTCAATTCGAATTTCACTCAGATCACCTAATTGTGGACGTAAAAATTACAAAGCTTTTCTTTAACCAATCAGTTGTTGGCCTGCTAATGCATTTATTGGTCTTTGTCATGCAAGCATATTTTATTAAAATAGTGTTCAAATATATTCTGGCTGACGATATTTGCTATAATAAGAATCGTTAGACGCCATTTACGAGCCAGGCTAAGAAAGTGGAACAAATTTTATCTGAATCAATCGTACTTGAAAAATAAATCGCACATAATAACAATGAGTTTAGATATTGCCCAGCTATTCATGTCATGGAAAGTATACACCAGCCTTGCTGTCAATTTAGCATCATTAATGACTATCAGCTTCATTTAACACTGGTGGTTTCAAATGATTAAACATGGTTCTTTGTAACGTAAAAAGGGTCTATTATTATTTCGATTTGATAAGTTGGCTAATAAATGACTGATATACATATGTAGGGTGTATCGATGTCAACTGTAAAGTGCGACGATTTGATTCAATTCAATTGCGCTTCAGGAATAGGACATTTACATTTGAGTTTAAACTATCGTCTTTCTTGTAATGCAATTCTAATCGTGTGTATTGCTGAATATGAGGGCTGCTCTTGAACACAATTTGGGGAGTTTGTTGCTTGGTCATGTTAGTCCAACGTAATCGGCGGCATTTGTTGTTGACACACACGTTTCACTATGAATTCCGAGACGTGTTCAAAGGAACAAAGGTCGGGGCTCATCGCAGGCCTTGCAATACGACCTGGAACCTAATTAAGCATCATCCATATTTATATAAATGGGTCAACGTTCTTGCAACCTGTCACAAATTGCTTTACAAACGTATGTTTAGTGTTGTTCACTGCGTAAAAGGGCCACTCATCACAGCGAAAACATGAGTTGGAAGCATACTGGTGATTGTTATTTTCAAATAGTGACATTTTAGAAAAATACATTATTTGTACCAAAACCCAGAATTACTTAGGTCATACAGCGGTTAATGAAATGGTTGCATTGAATTTGAATCAGTGCAACCTTGGAACAATTTCTAAGAAAGCACGAAACAATTTTCGTCATTATTTTGAGTATTCTCCTTGTATACGAGTGGCGTCAGCCAAACGCTTCCTCATTTCCTGATTCATTCGTTAAACTTAACGTTGAAGTATTCCAGCCCACTTCTTATGCAAAGCAGCATCGAGTTCACGTACAATTTGGACAGGTGGGTCTCTTTTAACGGCCTAAAATGTCCAAAATATGCTCTATTAGATTGAAATCAGGACGTTATTAAGTATTAAAGAGCCTCTTTTGGTGTATGTTAGGTTGGCAGACACAGCTAAATTTGGTTTTGGGCATAAATTAAGCTGTATTTGACCAACCAGTGAAGTGCCCAAGCGTCCAGTGCCTTTGAACCAAAGATGGCTAATTATAGGTATGCACAAGGCTTGTATGTCACGTTGTGCTATTGCAGCACAACTAAACATTAATCACACTGTAGTCAGCAGGCTAATACCCACTGTCTCCTGTGAAGTACAGTATGCACCGAGGTCTGGACGTCCAAGGGAAAACAAACGACTTGATATATTGTGCTCTCGTACGCCAAGTCAGACAAGGCCCAAATTCTACATGTACACATCTGCGACATAGATGACATGCGTACAACAGAGTGTCCATCAGCACTACCAGACGACGCCTACATTTTGCAGAAATGAGTGCATGACGACCAATCAGACGTCCACCCCTGACAAGTCAGCACAGCCGTGCCCGTTTAGCCTGGTGCCAAACATGTCCTCGTTGGAAACTTAGGACAAAAAGAAGGATCCACCGATTTTTTGAGAGCAGATTTTGCTGCACCAAACGGACGGGAGGGTACGAACAGAACTTTACACAGAGTGGTTTATGTCATTCCCATTATACTTGCTGTCTGCGAAGTATCACACAGTTTTACAGAAATTCCCCATTCAGCGAATTGAGCTTAAAATTAATATCCACGATGTTCTCAGATGATGATAAATTTATATCCTCAGGGATGCAGAATAGTCAACAAAAATGTCCCCTGTACAAGGTAAAAACATGTGTTTATTGCAATTTTATGTTTACATCCCTACTCATATTTTAATTTTGTTTGCAGAAAACTTCAGGTACAGTAATAACTCACGCACATTGCCAGATAAAAAATACGCTTAGTGCCATTCTTTGGGCAAAGTCGTACTGTGTCATAATGTATGAGTATGTAGCATAACTGCTGACATCGAGTTCTGTGCTGGAGAGAGATGTTAACAATTAAAGCAAACCACACAGGTTCAGAGTTAATGTCCCAGTGATTTTGTTCGGCAGATAGAATAGACGAACATGCATATTTTGATTTGAAATTTGTTCAATAATTGCAATAAGGCATTGAAAACCAGTATTCCACATTTAGTGAATAATCGGTAAATAAAAAAGGCCATTGGAAATCTCATCAAACCAATGAAAATCCGCTAACTAATGTTTATACATTTTTTTTATAGTGTGACATTTGACAAAGTGTCGTTTCACAGAGCCGTCTTAACCTTTGGACATCTTAATCCATTTCGATTGTTAGGTTTACAAATGCTAAAATTAGTGTAAGCCAACTCTAATGGTGCAGTGTCATTTTACCAGAAGCACGGCTTCAATCTCGTACACTTATTTGGCTTTTTTAAACGTCACACCGGTCACCTTACACATAGTATTGATTTTCTTTTTGCTGATAGCGTTGTTAATGTTTACATGTGGATTTTCTGCACAAGAGCAAAGGTTAGTGCAAATTTTCATTAGATCCATAGTTTATCTGTGCACATATTTGGTCAACAAACGCATTTTAACTCTGGTTGTTTGAATTTGAAAAGTAATATTCCAACACTTTCGTTATGTTGACATTTCCATCTTCATTTCGTTTAATGAAATCAATATAATTCAGTAAATATTAAATACTCACGCGTGGTGGACACGTCATCATATAACTGAAGACGTTTTTTTAGAAATATGTATTAAGTAATAATTCTGATAATAACAAAATGCCTATTACATATATGCGACAGGTTTGGGTGTTAATTAAGAGATTGTTGAAGGTGTCCAATCTCGGTCACGGTACTTTCCTGTGCCATAATCAGTATTCCATGGGTAACACCACTGGGTAGCATGTAATCAAGGTTGCGTTACACAAAGCGACCTTAGTGTTAAGATGATCGTAAGTGAATATTAAAACTATGTCATGTGGAGTTGTTTCTTATCATAGGCTTACGACTGGCATAGCGCAGAGGTTGATTTGGAACCGGTGCCGAATGGCACCAGTTCCAAATCAAACTCTGCGCTAAAACAGTCGTAAGCCACTGTTATGTTTTAACACTTAGGACTAAATTAGCCTACGATCGCTTTCTCAAACGGGGCCCAGGTCAGAAGACAATGAGTCGCTCTCACATACGAGCCTGCGTTGACAACAATTAACCTCTTGAGTGTGAAGCGCAACATTTTCCAATGTCAATATTTCAATGTCTAAATTTTAGTTGAAAGTCTGTTGAAACCATAACCGATAATAATTTGTTTTTTTTAAAAAGAAACGCTACTATCAGAGCTCTTTTAAATAAAATAGTACAGGGTATGTTTTTAATAGCATTCTATATTTTCAGATTTTAAGTCCCACTGAAACTATTTAGGCCCTCTAAGGTTTAACATAAAACAAAAATAATACAAATTATTTACATTATTGCTGGTTTGGACGTGTGCTAATGTGTTTTAGGGGCTAACTGACACGTCTCACTTAGACGTTGATTAAACGAAACACAGTCAATGTGAATTCATTGTATTACCCCTTTTCCAAATTTACCCTGGCTAAAAATATGTTCCTGTGTCTTGCTAAACACAAAAGAACACGTTTTCTCGTTTAAAATAAAAACAATTTCCTTTGACAATGTGAAACGCAAATCAACTTGAATTACATCAATAGAACAGTCTTTGCCGTAGTTATGTGGAACACAATAAATTCCGCAAATACATTTCAACTCTCATCCAATATTATTAGTCAGGGACAAACGACAGACTTCAACTTCATTTGATGCCTAAGTTTATGTGTTGTTGTCCCTACAGGGTTCAAATTATATTATGCGTAAACATTTGATGGCGTACTGTTCCAACACCAAACACCGCAAACATGCCAAATATGATTAACGGTTGTGCATGTTGCTTTTTCATCAATTTATGTAACGGAGTTTTAAATCGTTGCATTTGAACACTGCAACACATTTTAACATTCAATAACAATGTCTGGTGTGTATCTCATAAACACTACTTATGATATACTTGGCTATGTTGTCGAACTTCCTATTATATACATTTGGAAAACAAATAGTGCAACACCCAATTGAATTTGGAGTTGTGTCTATATTCTGCAACCTATATGAATACAAAAAAGATGTTTCAGGCATTTGGAACGCTCTTCGTACACATATATTACCAAAAGGCAACAACTTGTGAACGTGCATGCTATAGTACATGTGCAACTAACATACACGAGGGCCTACGGAAAGCCACTTTGAAAACAGTTTCTAATGAGCATCGAACAGAAGTAAGACAAAAATTGTAGCACACAGCACTGAACACTACGAGACCACCGGAGAAGTTGTTAGCTAAAAGATGTTTAATTGTTGGCTTGCGAAATACTTGTCACTTCGACAAATTGTAGACATCTACTTCTAATAAGAGATCCTTGTTGTTACACTACTCTGTTTACCTATCACATTTAACTGTCTTACACAAGTTGCTACGACGACTCTCTAAAAGTGTGTTTGTTTTCATTTCCATAGATAACATTTTGCTTTAGTCAATCAGTTTAATACAGATTAGATGTTTGTCAGTTCAGTATAATTACGTCATTGAAAACCCGGTGTTGCAATCCTTTTTCCAGACGTATGTTGTGTTACGTGTATGTTAAACAGTCCTAGATACTGCTCCATAAAGCCATCGTGAGGCTAAGATCATTCTTGAAAGGTAGGATATTCGTTGAAAAGTACCTTGCCTTTTACAAAAGTGTTTAAAGGTCAAGATGAAATGTTGATTAAGATTGATCTTAGCTTACAATGGCTTTGTGAAACGGACCCATGTCCAGATAAATGCACTTTGCAAGTTATTAGTGTTACCACAGCATTTGTCAGCAACACTTTTAATAACCATGCGGTGATAAAAATAATTACCACTGTTCTTATTCATTTCAGTTATGACAAGACAGATAACGTGAATTCCATGTACTGTTTTATTACCCCTCGCAACAACGTTGTTGCGGGGAGTATTAAAATGGGCTTGTGCGTCCGTCTGTCCGTCCGTCTGTCTCTCCGTCCGTAACGTTTCTTGTCCGGTTCATAACTTTGCAACTAATTGTTCGATTTTGATCAAATTTGGTGTGGAGATGTGAAAGGATATAATAATGTGTCATGTTAATCAATTTTATATATATTTTTGTAAAATTTTGGGTTATTGTGCCGATTTTGGACAAAAAGTTACCATTTTTAAAGAAAACTGTTCAGTGTCCTGTCCGGCTCATAACTTTGTAACTAATTGTCTGATATTTATCACATTTGGTGTGGAGATGTAGAAGGATATCATAATGTGTCATGTTAATAAATTTTGAATATATTTTTGTAAATTTTGTTTATGGAGGCAAAAATTGGTGATTTTTTACGAAAACTGTAAGGAATCCTATCCGACACACAGACACACATACAACCACACACACACACACACACACACACACACACACACACACACACACACACATAACATAACCTACATGCATACACACATACATGTACATACGTGCACACGAGAACAGGCAAGTAGATTAGAACAACTACTGTTAGAATCAGCAAGACTTGTTACTGGTTTTACTGTGTATACCCCTCATGAGCATCTTTACTTTGAAACAGGATAGGGGGGAAACGTAAACTTTGTTTGTTTTATAAAATTCAAAGTAATTTGGCTCTTTCATACCTTTCAGATATTGTACCCACAAATAACCTCAGAAACTCTCAAAATATATTGTTACCTTATGCAAGAATTATATCTTCGAATAATGTTTTTTTTTTTCTCTTCAAGTATACTGAGTAGAAGTAGAAACTTAACACCTATATGTTTACCGTTATTTTGTAGGGGCTAAATCCGCTTAAACTTGTGTTCTATATTACATCACAATGGTCTGTCCGATGAGAATGCATGGGCGAGGTGAATGAAACGTCAACGTGCTATGGGTAGGCTGCAGTTGCGCGCGAACTAGGACGCAACCGACAGACAATTCATAATCTTAGAACCTGTGTGCAACAGACAGGTGCAGTGGCGGATCTTCCACGGCCAGGACATCCACGTGTGTCGTCACGCCAAGATAATGCACAGGTTACAGCCCACCCGGCCTAAAAATTGTACCTGATGAAACCCACCTATCTTAATTAAGATTTGCCCACATAACCTAATCAGTGAGGTAATTGAGGCGTGACACGAGAATGGGAGATGTTACTGATCAGTGGACGGGGGTCACTGTTAATTAAGCATTAAGCCTGTGAAAACATTTGTTGTGTATTGATATTCACAGTAATCGTAGCGATTGCGCGATACCAGTTTAGGCAGTTCATCATGAGTTACGCCCCTTGCGAACTCTCTTAATATGTAAGGCGCGAAATAGAATAAAGCACATGTTTGACAACCGCCATAATTGTTGGGTTGTACTTGCCGACCATTCCGGCATAAGACCAAGCATGCAACATTACCCAACTTAAGTTATTTATAACCCAACCTACTAGTTTATTACCCAACTTAGTAATTTATTACCTAACTTACTAGATCATTACCCAACTTAGTTATTTATTATCCAAACTACTAAAGTATTACCCAACCTACTATTGTATTACACAACCTCGTGGTTTATTATCCAACCTCATAGTTTATTATCCAACCGACTAATTTATTACCCAACCTAATTACTTATTATCCAACTTACTTATTTATTACCTAACCTACTAGTGTATTACCCAACCTACTAGTGTATTACCCAACCTTCTAAAGTATTACCTAATCTAATAGTTTATTATTTAACATATTAGTTTACTACCCAACCTACTAGTGTATTACCCAACCAGGACCCTACTAAAGTATTACCCAATCTAACAGTTTATTATTCAACATATTAGTTTATCACTAGTGCTTTGTATTGCCCCACATTTTGTATTGCGATACACTTCTATTGTAAGTAGCAATACATATTGCAATGTATTGCGATAGAAAAAAATGCCTTTTGTTTTTCGTGTAATATTTTTCATATTTTTAATGTCAAAAATCCAATCTAAATTTGCTGTTGAAAGACCTATCCTGTTTTTGCGTTTTTAACAACACAAGGTTTAAAGTCCAACTAAAGTTAATCCGCCACTGTAAGGGTTAATGTACCGATGACTTTAAAGTTATAAAAATGAAAACAAAATACATGCTGATTTTTAAAAAACAAAACATTATGAACATCAGCATACCGGTACATCACAAACGTATCGCGATACGTACCTGTTTCAGCTCATATGCGGTTTATCGCTATACCGGTAATACCGCGCAGCACTATTTATCACCGAACCTACTAGTTTATTTATGCTGTTCGATAAAATGTTGTACAAGGATAAATTTTACATGGACAGAAAAACAGCGACGAGTCACTGTACACTAAGCGAGTTCCGAAGCTCGCTGCTAATAGCTGTAATATTGCCCAAGCGGCGCTAAGCAACAACTCACCTATCAGAAGCTCACTTTATCTTTGGAGAGGTCTATAAAACCTGGATACTTAATAATCATCATTGCGATAGGTGAATGTCTTACGAATATCGATATTGTACTCTTCAGTGTTAAACACCCCCTTTTATTTCCCTCACTCAACACCGAACACAGTCTTGGGTTTTGTTGTATTGGGCCTTGAGGGCTAGAACATATTAACTTTTATCTTAGCGATCTCGTAACGAGAGCGCGTAGATAAAAGTTAAGATTTCTTAAACGTAACGTTTGTTTGCTCAGTTCACGGATCCGTCAACCCCAAAAATCCAAAAGTCAGAAAAAATCATATTGCAATGGTAATTTTCATACCGCCCACCTAAAAATTTGCTTCGGTTAAACAAAATAGCTTTGTTCTTTCTTCTTTAATACAAAAGTTGTTGTTTTTTTAAAAGTTTTTTTGTAGTTGACTAATATATTTGCCTGGAGACATGTTATTATTTTTTATCGGCCTACCGAACTAATTTTCCGTAAACCAAGTTTTAAAAAAATAAATCTAGCTTCAGCTTTTAAAAACCTTCCTGGAACTAAACCTTGATTGATATCACATAGGGATAATGGCATTTACTGTTTTTTGTGTGTTTAACTGGGGTTTTAGCGTCAGTTAAATTTAGAGAAACTACTCGGCCGGACAATAGATTTTCAACTAATTCGATTAGACATTAAGATTCTTCTGTGGAGAATGCCAGTATTGGGGTATATTTAGACAATTTGGCAGAATCTAAAAGTCAACTGGATCCTCGACCCCAATCGTTAATTCTGGTGTTAATTCTTCCAATGAATGCCGAACTGTAGCCCGCCTTAAACTTATCTTGTATTCAATAGAAAAGAAACCAATAGTTTGAAATAATTTGTTGATACGTTTTGGTAACAACTAATGTTTTCAAGAATAAAACTACTGGTGTTGCGGATCTTGCAGCAGTTGATTTAACACAACCGATTTGTACCTCGTTTATCCTACAGATAAACCTGATACCTTGTCAGCCTACAAATTGACGTTTTCAGTCAGTCTTGTAAAATCATTGACAAAAATACACCACCAAAGTTTTGGATTTTGGATACATAGATGACCCCATCCACTAACATTGCTAGTGGTAATATGTGTCTAGATTGTATTTAGGATAGCGCAGTGGGTAGCGTGCTAGACCAGGAGCTCGGGGGTTGAATCTTGACCAGGAACTTACCGTGTGGCTCACGGAAATATCCGGGTCAGGCTACTAGTAGCCTGACCCGGATATTTCCGCTAGTCGCATGAACAGAAAGGCAGTGATGTTGGGTGAGGCACTAATCGGGAAAGGGGAAATCCTGAAATTTGTTTATGCCACTCAATATAACTTCTCCAAAACTATGCCGCACGGTAAAGGTTAATGTCCTTCACTGTGTTAGAAAACATTGTCACGTGCAGTGAGGACAGCGTGTAATGCTGCAACACAGTAACAGTCTCGATTTGTAGGTACAAACAGAAGCTGACAGGTTTTACAGCATCACATTATCGCATTAGTGATGCATACATTCCCCCTGCAATAAATCTTGCTATGAGATTATTCTATTTATCTACCACTATCGAACATTTTATGTATTTTTGTGAACTTTTGTGTTTTGTGCATTGTGAGTGTGAATTACTGGAACCCATGCACCCGTTATTAGACAAATATACTCACGTGCAATCAGCAAACAGAAACACGAATAGATAAAAACGCTTTATATGTATAACAAAAATGTAAGTAAAGCATATGTGACATGCTTTACATACAATTGTGTTATTCATACAAAGCGTTATTATCTATTCGTGTTTGTGTTTCCGATTGAACAATGTTTGGGAACGTTTCTTTTGCTATGGGTATATATTATATTGTAACTTCTTTAATTGTAAAACACGACGTTTCTGAGCTAGTCTTTGCCAGAAGTGTCAGGTTTTACAAATAAAGAAGTTGTAATCCATATTAGTTCATGCACCAACTGTACTAACTAATAAATGCCTTTAAAGAATCTGTACCTTATTTTTAGTTTTACAAGCAATTATAAATTAGCAGAAATGGTTGAAGAGTCGAAAGAAGAAAATTAGCATGATACTACACATATATCATAGCAGGTATGCATATTTTTCTTCTAATGCCACTATTTGGCTTAGAGACAACGCAGAAAAAAGTATTACAAGGGAAGAAGTAAATAAATAACCGCGATACCACAAACTATGACAGGTCTATTTCCTATCTTTGTCTGAAACACCGGCTTTTAGTTTACCCACTTAACACCTTTACACGGTCTTGGGTTCTGTTGTATGGAACCGTGAGGTCTAGGACACCTTGACTTTTATCTTAGCGCTCTCGTTACGAGAGCGCTAAGATAAAAGTTAAGATGTCTTGGCGTTTTAATATCTTTCTGGAACTTTTACTCGATGCAACCAGGTGGCTTTTCGTGTCA
>JAULCD010517191.1:0-21176 GCA_032361085.1 Calliostoma canaliculatum | reverse complement strand
TAAAGCTTGATTTCACTAAAGCAATATATTATGTGGACACCGGCTGTTTTTATAAAACTAAATCACTGGTTAAACTTGCTCATATAAAATGAATTTATTATTGTAAGTGTGGAAAGTATTAGTATGCTAACCGTTTTTAATTCATGGACCAACAAGTTTATCTTATTTCTCAACAAAAAAATTACTTAAAATATCATTTTCATTTGAAGTTAAGGTAATTGTTTTGTGAGCAGACTTTCTAAATGGACTATGACACAAATTAAATAGATTATATTTCAGATGTATTACTGTTGAGATTTTTTATTCAACTAAAACATGTTGTCAGCTCAATAGTTTTATTATTAATAACTCCACCACAGCAACGTTAACAGACACAGAGGAGACATCCCATGAAGAAGGATGCTGAACGTCATCTGTCTGATGTGTGTCTACATAGCTGAAACTGGAGGTTAGTGGGGAATTAAGCAATGCACGTGGTTGTATGTTCAGGTAAATTGAGTACAATAATTTATCTGTCAAAACTGGCATCCACATGTTTTGATTAGTGTCATGGTATGAGTTAAAATAATTAATGTAATCTCACTCTATAGTCTCCCGATTTCAAATATCCCAACATAAGTAAGTAATTTGACATAGATATTATCTCTCACAGGGTTTAATTAATGTGATGTTATAAGTTTAAATAATAAGCCGAATCTCCCTCCCGTGTCTCATAATATCAAATACATCAACACGAGTTCATAAAACTTTAAAACTTCGTTAATGTTGATATATTGAATATCAGAGGATACGAGGGCGAATTTCTATATATATTTATTTGCCATGGATATTTGTTTAACTATTTCAATAGTTTGCAGTGGATTAAACTGTTTTAAAAGACTGTTACCTGTTGATTCCAAAAGTGAAACAAAATGTTAATTCAGAAATCTGTACGCGACAGATTTAAGTGTGAAACCAACAAACAACAAACAAATATTATCAACAAATGTATTACAATAATCACTAGGTTTACAAATAAATACAAACTAATGCACATAACTTACAATGGCAGTACAAAATAGAGTGGTAATACAATAACAGATGGCAGTGGTATAATAATAATATCTAAATACAGAGAAAGTGATCACAAAATATATTCACCCAGTAGCTACTGTTGTCAAATGTAGTCAAGTTTCCAGAAAGTCAGTGACAGGACATAAATTATAAATGGAAGATTGTCTTGAAGTGTGTCCCAAAATGAGCGAAACGGCCCTTATTTATACTCCCAGTTCTATTCTAAAAGTTTCCACATTTTGCTAGAATACCCCAGCATCTAGTACTACCACCAGGTGGGAATTTCCAAATCTATTTTTAGCACTTCCTGCCTTGGTGCAGAAAATGTTTATAAACATGCCAATCACATGTCAAATACTGTCAAATGAACTCCACCGGAATTTAACCATATAACTGTGGAAAACAGTGAATAATATTGATAAGCAACACAATATCCTGTCATATAACAACTTGTAATTATAATAAATATTGATAATCCAGGTTAGTATACATTTCATGGCATATATTTAAATGTCATGAAGAAATCAAAGCCTTGATTACACAGAATGTAATTTTGAATATGTAACAAAATGCAATCTGTCCACTCCTCTCCAAGCAGCAAGCTTAAGAAAATGCCTCACGTTTGGGCCAGTTCATCATGAGAACCGTTCTTTCAAAAGTTTGATCTCAATACACATTCAACGTGCCCGTAACATAATTTCAAAACAAAGATGCGTCATTTCATTAGACAGCAATTTTACCGACACGTAATACAAATCGACAGAAAGCTTATCCGTTTTCCCAGGGCTAGTATAACGCAGTGACCAGCAGAGAGCATATGCCCTGGATGGGGCCAGTTGACTTGCTTGGAAAATACTGAAATTGTAGTAAATTGTAAAACGTAAATTTCATAGAAACAATCAAGTCAACAACGGAATTGGTATTTGTAAACTAAACCCATTGGCCATTTGTGTATTGCGGTTCATAACTTGAAGGGGTTTTGTGAAACGGGCACCTAACTGTCGTCCTTGACGTACCCATATGAAATAAAATTGTCTTTTAGTTTTATGTCGATTGAGAATATTTCTCTGATCTAAATACGACAATGCACAATGCTATTCAATCAAATACAGTATTGTGTTTCTTTTGAACCCTTAGAGGGCCAAATCAATTTTAGGATTTGAACTACTTAGTGATGTCGAAAGTCTACCCCGTCAAACAAAATTTAAACGGTTGAGCTCATATCAGAGCTCTTTTAAACAGATTGTCACAAGATATGTTTTTAACAACTTACGTAGGCTGGGATTAGGACATTAACACTGACAACTATTGAGCTTGGTAATTTAAGGGTTGTGTGCCGAGCTGATATTTGGATAGGTGAGGATGGACGATTACAAACACTAAAATCATTGTTAACTGCGTTTGGGTGGGTTTTATTTTTTAAATAGATATCAAATAACTTTTTTTATATAGATGCTATTACAAAAGACAAATGACATCTGCTTGAAACGAATTCTTAGCGTTGAAAAAATACTTGTTTATCCGTTATTTGCATCCAAATTGTCATTTTTCACATACAAATGATGACCGTTCTATTTTTACTGTGGAGGCTAAGGCCATTCTTTTTTCTCTTTAACAAAAGTCTACCCATTCTAAATACATACTATTTTACCATGCCTTCAGGATATTAAAAGTATAAAGCAGATCATCCCGTTGTGAGGGATATTTTAACTCATTAATTCCTTAGTCCTGCCCAATACGACATCGTCTGTTGTTGGTTACCAGGCCACATGGGCATCAGAGGCAACAGCAAAGCCTATACAGCAGCTAAATCAGCCTTGAACTACCAACATATTTTATCTAATAAGGTTCTCCATACTGATAGCAACCAGCCATTAGAACGTATACTAAGCAGCGTTGGAAGTCCCGCTGGGATCAACAACAACACAACAAACTCAAGCATATTCCTTCTGCCCATTGCTATTAATCCCTTCAACTGTTTTCTCGCCACGAAGCTGTTGTCCTATGTTGTCTCGAAGCTGTTGTGGTTTGGGCTTTCCTGTTACACCTATTCACATATTTTAAAAGCTGAAGATCCCCCAATATGTGTTCCATGCAAGTGTCTACTAATGATAAAGCACATTTTTTGAATGCTGAGTTACTGGCCAAATTATGGATCATTTTTTATAATTCACCTAATATAAATCAACTTTTAGCCACGTTAGGGGTGACATTATTTTAGCATTTCCTGAGTAAATTAACATTTTCAACAAGATTTAAGTTTACGTCGCTCTGTATATTTCTAATTTATTTTTTACTTAACTACAATTCATCCTCTTTATATTTAATTATCTGTAAACATCATCAAATTTTCAATAATTGATAAATATCTAGTGGCTTTAATTTTCTCGTTAATGTCTGCTGTATCGCCCAAGCTGCGCTAAACATTAACTCACTCATTATTTCTGATTTTTCATGAACTGTACTTTAGTTTTTGTCTTCAACAAAACATATACAAAGTCAGAAATTCTTGCATTTAAGACTTATGGTAACTCATGGTGGGGTGCACTGTTTCCGGTACACCAACGTTATGATAATTGGCATTACCCCAAACGATCGTTCGAAGATTGTTCACTCAGGTAGGAGCTTTAGTCCAACCAATCAAAAAACATCTCGCCGTTTATCTCCTAGTGATAATCACCAGAGGAAAATTTGGCCTCCAAACTGAGATCGCACCAGAAGCAAGCATACAGTGTTTGCCTTAACCAGATTGAATGGTTGGGGATGTGTTGCATATACCATCCGGCATTAGCCACATGTATTCTGTGGAGCGATTCTTGTTCACCCAGGTCTCATCGAGGTATACTACCTGAAAACCGAAATCCCAATATTCGACAATGCTTTTACGAGAGTCTGACCTGAGGGTGAGGATCGAATACTTTCCCTGAAACATCCCAAGACCCCCTTGCATTACAATTATACCTAAACCCCATTTATGGAGACCAATGATAATACTTGTACTAAATACATTAATGTTGTCGTTAATTTCTTCTCTGATATTATGGAGGGTTGTTGGTATCTTCCTGTCATACAACCTATAAACAGCTCTCCTTATGATACCCTTATCAAAGCCATCAAATGTGTTTGCATTTGAGACAACCCCTCATACCCGTTTGTTTTTATTCACTATTTCTATTATTTACCCTGTCGTATCTTTACAAAATAGTTTTTTGCTGTCCCTCTCCTGCAGACAATACTTGTAGACGTCTGCAATAAGCATGTTGGTCGAGAGGAGTCATCGCAATATCGCGTTCTTTATCTCACGCGATATGGCGATGCCGCGATGCCGCGATAAGATGACACGTCATGGCAATATTGCAATATCGCGTTAAGACGACAGGACATGGCGATAGCACGATAGTATCACCATGTCGTGTTGTGCTATAGCCATGTCGCCTTATCGCTGTATCACAGTATCACTATGTCGTGTTGTGCTTTCGCCATGTCGTGTCGTCTTATCGCAGTATCGCCATATCGCATGGGTTTACGAAAAGTGGTATTGCGATGGCCCATCTCGGCCACCACTGTATCTACATCGAGGGTTATGCTTGTTATTGTACACAGCATGGTATCAACATCATTAATAGTTTCAGTATTGAAGTTATTATTTCTTAACGTTAGCTATTCTTTTAATGCAGCCCAGTTTAATTTTAAATTAGGAATTTAAAGCACGCCCTTTGTAATAGGTTTTAGAATTTCTTTAAACGAGTGATTCTTTTTAACAAAATATAATTAACATCACATTAAACAATCAGATCCAAATTTTTAGTTTATATTTAAATCTCTAAAAAACTAAATTTCTTTGTAAATTTCCCACACTAAATCGTAATTAAAGGTTAATCAATATCAAAATTTTGAATACCAGAAATTGTTCGCTGCTTATGGCTGTGATATTGCACAAGCAACGTTAAACAATAATTAAAATGAGTTGCAGAACATAGGAACAAGTCGAAATTCATTGTTTTTTTTGCAATACATTCATTTGAATAGTTACTTAAATGTATATTGGCTTTGTACACTATTATATAGGTTTCTCAATTAGTCTATGAATCCAGACAAATGTGGTACAATCTACTGTACAAAATGTTCAATTACAAAACGCTGATCGTTTTATAATTTCTCAGGTACCAACATTATGTTGAACAAGCCGAGTGTGCAGCGTAGTTACCACAGCAGTAGTGCCTACGCCTCAAGTCATGCTAATGATGGGAACAAACAAACTACTAGTGCCACTACCAGCGTATACAGACCTTACTGGCAAGGAGATCTTCTTGGAAACTACACTGTAAATAGCATTACAGTTACATCACCACATATCAGCGCCGATGGTAGGTCTAATAAAAGTAACCTTATCGTCGTTTCAAGTATTTTGCATCTAATCCCCACATCATGTTTTGCAATAAGTGTTTTTTGACACAGATGTTATTATCTTTGGTATTTTATTACTTCCCGAGAAAAGATGCAAAACAATGACAAATTTCATTATGCAACTGCAAGGCCAAAAACCCGTTGGTATTGATAAATCTATAACCGTCTAAACCTTCATCAACATTACTTAATAATGCTATCAGTGATGGGTATGACCACCGTGTACTCGAAGACACACGTTAACATATTATCCCTGTTCCGCATCCCAGTTTGAGTACCTTTTATCTGGGTTGTAACTCGGGGTCTGCCGTTTAGTAAACCGTTCAGCATTTTTGTATCATGCAACAGCCCTTGGTAGGCACCACGGTACACTTGAAACTGGTTAACCACAGCAGGTTTTGTTTTTTCACTTTCACCCACACCCACTGCCATCGCAATTCGATGTCCGATATTGTATCACCATGGTAGATGACTTTAACACGAGACGAGTTCTGCAACCTTAAAAAGGTTTCTCGCAACTAACCTGCAATAGTTTCGATTGTATTTATTTCAGTATTTATTTTAAAATAATGCATTAAAAAACGTCTATAGCTACATATGGACCATCGTGTACGATAAGTGGCTCATGGAATTACTTAGGTTAAATATAAGTGATCCTAAACATATAAATAATTGACAACCAGTAAAACAAGTGCCCCTTTGCAATATTATTTATTGTGTATATAACACGTGTTAGCAAACACTTATACTGAACAACAAACTTTCCTTTGACATTGAATAAAATTTTGGTTTAAATTGAAACAATTTCGGTTTAAAGCAGATGCGAGACTCCTGTAAGTGTATCGTTTAATTTGCCAAGACTCCTGTAAGTGTATCGTTTAATTTGCCATACTGACATAATAAAATATGTAACTGCATTAAAAAATACAACTAGGACGATGATCTGGTCCAGGTAGCGCTGTTCATTGAATTTTGTTCTCCAACATTATCAACAGAGTCCTCTCTTGCTGTAATCCCATCCCATATCATAACGCTGCCGTCCTGGAACCAATCTTCTTTAATGACACAATGATTGACATACGGTTCATCTCGACGTCGGTAAACTCGAATAAGTCTATCGCTGGTGTTAAGGTAAAACCAAATCTGATTAAAACCAGTCCTATTGCTCCGTTGCCTTTCTTTCTCTCTGCATATAGGATGTGAGCGCCCCCGTTAAAAGGTCATGAACAATTGACCCCTGAACCGATCAGTCAGCGCACTGCTTCCAAAATCGCGGAAAAAGTGGGGCTATTTACGAATTTTGAATTCTTATATCCAATACCGAAAGAAGCTTTAAACTGACTGGTTGAAATTGAATTGTTGTTGAAAGGTCAGTTTTTCGTGACCTTTTATTGGAAGTCCTCATATCCACTTGTAAAGTGCAACGTAGCAATGAGACTGCTTTTAATCAGATTGGGTGAAAACTGTCAGTGAATAGAACTAGTTTCCACTACATGGCTGTCCAGCAAAGACGCTTTTTGCACCCCTTTAGGTGTGCTTGGCGGTAGTTTCCTGTCAAAACGGGACGTTTATTGGGTCTTCTGGCGACAATCCCTACACATCAGATGGTTTGTGAAGATAATCGTCAGAGGCCAGGAGGGCTTCTTGCAGTCACTGTTACTGGCTGGAATCAATTTTGCAGGTGTGTTGCAGGTTGTTCTAATCCAGTTGTCTTGTTGATTATTTGTTACTGGTGGCCTGCAAAGCCGACGATGGTCTCTGACTGCATTTGTCTGTTGTAACATTGTTACCACCAAGTGGTGTTTCTGTGGACTTTCAAATTTAATGCAACATAACGTTGACTCGAACCTGCTTCAAACACACCAATGACGCGTAGACGATCATTTTGGGACATGAGTGGCATTTCGTAAATTTGAATAATTGCATAATGTGGTTGTTTTTCTCTATGGTTGTTGTCAGTATATGCTAAACAATGCATATGTAATTCTGTGGCCCGTTTCATAAAGACGTCATAATGTTACGACGTCCTAAACCATATCACAGGCTTAATAGATTTGGTCTACAAATGCCAAAAAATGGTTGGAAAGTGCGCACTTTATAACCATTTTTGCATTTGTAGATCAAATGTATTAAGCCTGTGATATCGTTTAGGACGTCGTAAAGTTGTGACATCTTTGTAAAACGGGCCCCTGTCAACGCACATGTATTTATACCCATTCTTGGAAAGTAAAATACATGTGGCATGCTTATATGTAGCAGTTGCGCGTTTGTGACTTGATTCCATGCATGTAGTATAATATGAAAAACACAATAAAATATCAGTGTTAGTTTTTGTTGTTGAGTATATATTCTAAAAAATATTTACATTCTAGTTTATACTTACATATTTTCAATTTCGGGTGGGTTATTGCAAAACTGATACGTTTGGTCCAATAAAAATATTGTTAAGATATAGTAAACTGAGGTCAAAATATCAACATTTAGTACCAGAATTATCGTTTCTGTTTATGTCAGTATTAATTCTGTAAATCATTTGTCTTGACAGCCAGGCTTCTGAATAATGCTTTCATCGGTATCTCTGTCAGTGACATTAGCGACTCTGAAGATGACTTCATACAGTGTGGACAGTGGCCTGATGAAATACTAGAATCCCACACCCTCTCGTTCAACTGTTCAGCTCCTGGACCTGTCAGGTTTGTCCGGATATGGCGGGACATCACTTACTACCTTTGTATTGGTGAGGTGGAGGTTGAAAGTATACCAAGTGAAATGGAGGTTGACAAAAATCCAAACAAACTGCAAGGTAAATTAGCATTGTGAATTATAACTTTGGAGAAATTGTTGGTTATATTTTTGTCTTACTATTTGTGTAATTTTACTTACAGCAATATTATTTGGGTATTATATGAGATGTTTATATCTTATTTTCAGAAACCAGATATGACAGGACTGTGTCACGTAAAGTGACTCAACCAAGCACAACCCGGACCGTCTCAGTAGCCATGGAATGTGGAAACTTGTGTTTCAGAACACACTCCTGCCTCGCCTTCAGCTTCAACCCGAGTGTGGAGCCCAACTGTCTGCTTGCATCTGACGTTACCATGACAACCGATGCTGAATGGGTCACCTACATAGTACCCGATGGGTTTAAAACTCAGCCATGTAATGATAATCAATAATTCTCGAACTGCTGTCATACTGTATTCTGCATCACTGTATTTAGTTCAAGATAATTTCCGCCTTCCAGCGAGCGAGTTGGGGTTTAATGCCATGTTCAATAATGTTTTAGTTTTATTGCAGGGGCAAATTTTATGGCAGGGGGAAACCCTGCATCGTCAATATGGTTATGTGATGCAGTTAAACTTGCATGTTCCTCTAAACCAAAAGTGTTACTGTTTAAGAGCATGTTCAAAAGGTCTTCAGGTGAGAATAACCGCGAGTTCCCATGGTCCCGAATTTAGCCCGCTTTGACAATTAAATTTACG
The DNA here is from genome assembly GCA_032361085.1 of Calliostoma canaliculatum. Classification (NCBI taxonomy): domain Eukaryota; kingdom Metazoa; phylum Mollusca; class Gastropoda; order Trochida; family Calliostomatidae; genus Calliostoma; species Calliostoma canaliculatum. Next base: position 12,231 of record JAULCD010517191.1, on the reverse strand, counting down.
AAATCCTAAAAATTGAATCTACAAAAATGCTCGTAGGTTTCAATCAGCAGCATGAACCGCGTCATAGTACCCAATCATTCGCCCATCAGTCCTTGTATCGTTTGCCCTGATTAAAATAAGAGTTCAAAAGATCTGTTACCTAGTTTTTGTGTGTTAATGTATAGAACCCAAGTTAGTAAATTACAATTCAAAACAAACACCAATGTTACGCAGTACTCTTCAACGGTCAATCCGTTATAAATCCTTGTGGCAAAACAAAATTACATTATGACCAAATATGACCAAAACAATAAAATCGGTATGTGGCACACACATGGTAAAACATTGTAAGCAGCATGGCAAGAACTATATAATATATTTGAAATTTATATCAAATTGACATTTCGATAATGTTTCAAATAAAACACATTTAAGAGCATCCCTTATTGTTTGTTATTTATTTTCTTTGTGTAGCTATAGTGTAACATGAAAAATCTACCAAAACTACTGAAAGCCTGTAAAACATTTAAAAAAAATGATTGATGTATTCAATTTCATGATATTGATTGATACATTAAAAACTTTGAGGTTTGCCTCGAAGTTTTACATTTGTATCAGCCTCGTGGGGCACCCGGATTAAAATAGGTCCCCAGTTTCTAACCAGTGACTAAAATGAGGCAGCTTGTTTGCCATGGGCTGCGTCCTGTAAAGGGCAGGAATGTAGTCTGGTGGTTGAGGGTGTTGCTAGCAGTGATGCATCACTCAGCACACGACTTCGAACCAGACTTTAACTTGACAGGTGGTCAGATTTGGCCCGATCCTATCAATCGGCTGGTCACGTTGAGCCCTTGGTGTTAACCTTCCTTTTTACTTTGTGCTATCCCTAATTTTTCTCACTGTTTTGACATTCTCTACAAAGTTTAGTTAACAGTTTTTTCTATTTTTAACACCAAGAAGGCGATGGCTCATGGGCCAGTCCTGTAGTTCACAACTACAGGAGTATATCAGTGCTGTATGGAAGGAGATGCTGGTGGTGGCGAACCATTTAAGCTCAATACTTTCGTGACTGAAAAAGAATTCAAGGTATAGCAGGTACAGTAAAAAAATCACAAAACTTCATTCTGGTTATCTGCTAATTGAAGTTTCTAACCAAACCCAACCTAAAAGTCTTATCAATATTTCACTGTTTGCTGGAGTGCCTGTCAAGGTTACTCCCCACCGTTCCCTGAATACAATCAAGGGCATTGTACGAGATAGATCCAGTGTGCTTGCTGAGATGAAGGAGGAGGAGGAGTTGCTTTCAGGGCTCTCTTCACAAGGTGTTTCTTCTGTGAAACGTTTTAGCTATAAATATGGAAACAAAATCCTTCCATCCAACACCTATCTAATGGAGATGGGATCTCCTTCTCCTTCTTCATCTATCAAAGCTGGGTACTGTAACATCCACGTGGAACTTTATGTTCCTTCTTCCCTGCAAGGTATAGTTTGGGCATGGCACTCTCGCGGATTTCCTAATTGGTTTGCCACGTTTGTGGAGGGCAGGACCACGAGGGCTCCACATGCGCGAGAGCAACGAAAGGCTCTAGCTGTAAAGGTGAACACATGTCATCTTCTAGACAGTGCCCTTCTTTTATCAGGGAACAAAAAGTCCTTAAAGTTAAAACCGAAAACAACATCACATTTGTTGATCGCCCTTCTTATGTAGCTGCTGCATCATTTACTGCTAAATCTTTCTCTGTTATTCCTGCCGCCTGTCAAACAGAGTACGCTTGGATGACAGGCCGCCAACCTCAAAAGTTTTTACCACCAGCTCAACCATCAATGCCATGGTAGCCAAGCAAACTGCCACACAAACACCACCAGCACCAACTTACGTCCTAAAGTCCAAGGCTCAATTAAACAGAAAGTTCTTTCTAAAACAGGTAAGACCAGGGCAAAACCCCTGACATGGTTACAAAGGGCGAGAGGAACTCTGTCGATCTGGCCAACAGGTTTGAGAGTCTGAAAGTCATGGAGGATAATGACTGTCCCCCACTGTCAGGTTCTCGACCTCATTCCCCCCAAAAGACCTCATGGGTCTCCGTCAAAAGGAGGAGGGTCCCGCGGGATCACTCGCCTTCCACTGCCATAGTGTTTTAACAAATGTCTTATACATTTATATATTTTATAATCATGGCTTTAATCCAATGGATTTGCCGTTGTTTTCAATCAAATTTTAATGAAATTTGTCTCTTAGATCAATTATATAATTAGACTGCTTTTTGTCTCCAGGAGACACATTTAAAAGCATCCGATACACTTCAAATGAGGTAGTTTACTATGTACAATGCTTTTAAAATTGAACCTGACAGAGCTAAAGGAGTCTCATCTATCTTGGTCAGGCAAGGCATTGTACATAGTCAAGTTCCTTTAAAAACTAAATTTCAAGCTGTGGCTGTACGACTCAGCATATATTACACCTTTAATAAATCTTTATTTAAAGATATTAACGATCTTGTAGAACAGCTGCCTAATTAAACCATACATTCGTTTAGGCGATTTTAACAGTCATAACCCTTTGTGGGGTAGTAACTCAACATCTGATAAGTGTAAAAAGATGTAGGATTTTATAGCGCATAATTATCTATTTTTATTTAATGACGGATCTAATACTTATTTACATCCAGCTTCAGAAACTTATACCGCAATAGACTTGATCATTACTAGCCCATCCTTGTTACAGGACTTTAGTTGGTCAGTTCATGACGACATGTCCGGAAGTGACCACTTTCCAGTGGGACTAGAACCAGTGAAAGCTTACCCCGAGGAACATAATCTTCGGTGGAAATTCGCAGAGGCAAACTGGGCAACCTTTGCCAGCCTCGGTCAAAGTAAATTAACTTATAAACAAGATTAAAATCACCCTGATCCTATTCACGTGTTTAGTGATCAACTTATTGATATTGCCACAGGGACCATTCCTAAAACCACGTCAAATCCAAGAATTAATAAACCTTGGTTTGACGACATTTGTCGTAAAGCTATAAAAGCCAGGAAAAAAGCTAAATGTAAGTTCAGTAAACATCCAACTCCATGGAATTTGAACAATTGCCACCAATCTAGAGCTAAGGCACGGCGGACAGTTCACACCCAAAGACGCCAGTCTTGGCGAGGTTTTATTTCAAAAATATATTCACGCACACCCATCAGTAAAGTATTGAACATGATAAATAAAAAGGTTCTAAAACTACTGTTTAACGTTTTAAACATGATAATGATCTGATCACTTCCAAAGTAAACATGTCCAATAAGTTGGCAGAAACTATTTCCCAGAAATCATCTTCTGCCAACTATGTTCCTGCATTTCAGGGATACCAACAAAATCAGGGGAAAAAAAATTAATTTTGGACCATACAACGGTGAAGATTACAATGAATCATTTTCATTATCTGAGCTTCATACAGAAATTCACTGCCAGTTGCTGAAACATCTACCTAAAGTCTCACTTCTGGCGTTACTGCATGCTTTTAACCATATATGTAAAACAGGTAAATTCCCTCCATCGTGGCACAATGCTACTATTGTGACAATTCCTATACCCGGGAAGGATCACACTGATTATCGCCCAATTGCTTAACGAGTGGCGTTTGTAAAACCATGGAGCGAATGATAAATGATCGACTCGTTTTGTACTTGGAATCCAATCAGTTGTTAACTGACATCCAATTTAGACTTCGTAAACGATGCAGTACCGTCGATCATCTTGTTCGCTTAGAATCTTTCATTAGAGATGCATTTATCAATAAACAACATGCTGTGTCAATAATTGTCGACTGATAAAGGATATGACACTACATGGAAGCATAGCATATTGAAAGATCTATTTTATTTTGGCTTACGAGGTGGCATGCCTCATTTTATAACAAACTTTTTATATGATTGCAAATTTCCTTTCCGATTTTTATGACCAGGGACTGGGTGTCCCACAGGGTAGCATATTATCTGTCAAGCTATTTAGTATTAAAATCAATAGTCTCGCTTAGGTCCTTAGTGATAATACTGATGGCTCACTTTTGGTTGAGGTCAAAATATGTCAACAATCGAAAGGCAATTGCAGCTCTGCCAAAATAAGATCCATAAGGGCTTTAAATGTTAACTATCTAAAACACATTGTGTGCATTTTTGCAATAAATGCAAATTACATATTGATCCAGAACTTTTTCTAGATAAAACACCCCTTAAAGTTGTGCCTGAGGCCAAATTCCTCGTATTATTTTTGACAGTAAGCTGTCGTTCATCCTGTACCACAGCACCTGTGGTTGTAACTTTGGGTGGGCCTGTCAGTAAACCGTTTAAAAAAAAACGTTTTCCTGGCCACGTTCCTCAAAGCAATGTTAGGCGAAGTTGTAAAACTGTACGATCGTTATAAAGCACACGGTTTTAGCACGACACGACATAAGCACAGCACAGATCACAGGACACTATTCATGTCGTCAGGCTGCCAGTACAAGTCAAGGTACGCGGTGGGATCCCTCGCCCACATTGAGAGTAAATCCAACATGCCCTTTAATGCGAATAAACTAATTTAAAACAATGCAAATGCAATTAACAACATGACTTCAAATTCTACAGTAAGTTTACAGTCGAAGACATCTATAGCATATGTTCATTCTAAAAACCCGCTGATGGTCTGAATATATAATGATCAAGCAAATTAAACCTTTTAAGACAATTTCTACCTAATCTATTGACGTTCAGTAGTCACCATTATTTCTGCTGTGGACGTTATCAGTGAAAAGGCATTGGTAAAGGTCACGCAGCATGTGCCCTACAATAGTACTTGAGATGCATGGATTGGTCCAGCATTTGCTCTGAATAAACGTCGGAGTTCCAACGAGGTGTTGCCCAGTCATGCATTTAATGTGTAAAGCACAAACTGAGCAATTTACAGAGATTATAACTTGACAAAATTAAAAATTGACAAACAAAATTGTTACTTGAGGCAAATACAACCTCTTTTTTTACATCTGGGGCCCGTTTTACGAAGACGTCATAACTTAACGACGTCCTAAACCATATCACTGGGTTAATGGATTTGGTCTACAAATGCTTAAAAATGGTTGTAAAGTGTGCACTTTCCACTTTGGAAGTCACATCAAACTTACATTTTTAAAATGCCACATTGTTTCAACTGCAAATGTTTAAACCCAGTTATGTTTGTTTTAAATAAACACATTTAAGAGCATCCCTTAAAGTTTGTTATTCTTTTCTGTTTGATTTTGCTAAAGCATTAAGTTCCAGTAACAGTAACAAGTAACAGTAACAAAGTGAGGTTTTCAATATTATTGCACTTGTCTAAAATCAAGACAAAAAAACGCAACTATGTTTTAAAAGCATTCATTTTTCGCAAACGTTAACCTTATTGCACGCCTCAAAGTTTCAAACTATGTTGGCATATTTTATTTCAAAAGATATATTAATTTATTAACCACTTGGTCAAAAACAGACGATCGGGTACCGAATCTGTTTGACACGCGTGCAACATAGACGTAGATGACACTGTGTCCTACACGCTTTATCTGTTTTTATTAAATAACCGCTACCGAGCTAGGTTATACAAGAAGTTTTGATTTATTTCTAAAAAGTGATCTCATTCATCTGTTATACTTCATAGGGGCTACAACGACGTCACAACTTTACGACGTGCTGATCCATGTCACTCAGTTAATGGATTTGGTCTACAAATGCAAAAAATGGTTGAAAAGTGCACAGTTTACAACCATTTATTTGCATTTGTAGACCCAATCTATTAACCCAGTGATATGGTTTAGGACGTCGTAAAGTTACGACGTCTTTTTAAAACGGGCCCCTGCCATTTAGATATCTACTAATACTAAGATTTGTTTTGTTTATATGCATTGGCAGCTTCAAAACACGGTGATTTTGCGTTTCGCAAATTACTTAAGCCAGTCTCAAATCTGTAGCAGATTTGTCAGTAATAGAAAATAAACTTGTATTGACAAGAGTCATCATAAGATGTCATATCCCCCTGGTTTCCGCAAAAGTGTTGGAAAGGTCAGAGACGGTCATCATAGAAATCGAAAAAGTAAACATTGCAAAATTACTAAAACAGCAAAAGGAACCACTAAAATATCTCTTCCATACATCTGTAAAGTTTCCCTGAAAGATAGTTACCAATACTTAGCAGTTATAAGTTCTGCTTTGTCAACAAAATTTATGTTTTTGAGACCGTTAACATGGTAACCAACAAAAAAGTATTTAAAAATTATTGACTATCAAAAGGCACTATTCTAGTAGTACTACTTGTTTGATATGTCTGTAAAGTTTCATTGAAAAATATAAAGTGTTTTTACAGTTTAGCTTCAGAAACAAAATGTTCCCCTTTTTACCACATTATATGCCAGGGGGATACAAATGTCATCTTGCTACAGCTAAAGCTGTTTGTAAAACACAAAAAAAGTATGTTTGTAAAACACGAAATATGTTGCTTAGATTATCCTTCAGTGTGCATACCCAGTTTGAACAATATATTTGTTTCCGTAATTTTCGTGTTATCAATTATAAGTCCAGGCATTGCTCATGCATAATGGAATAAGAAGTCAACAAAGTCTACTGACCTATCTGTGCCGGGATAAATATACCCAATATCATTTAAAAAATAGTCAGGCTAACAGCTACTGTGTTTGCATCGTATAATAGCATGTCATCATGCACGGGACATCTTTAACGAGCCACAAAATGTTTGCACGGTTTGTTTTCATTCCTTGTTTTACATTACCCTTGATTCATAGAAAGTATGGTTACAATAGATTTATTTCAATTCACAAATATAAAAAAGGTTGCTGTAGACAACGAAAACAAAGAGGGAGACATCTGTATTACTTAGCAATCGTTTGTTAATGTCTTCATCTGACTATTTCATGAAATATTATAATACTACGGAAACACTGAATTATTGTGAGAAAATTATTTGTGCAAATGGGAAAACAACAGTTAGAATTAACAATATCAGTATTATTTTAGGTTTTCTATGTCCACATTGAAAAATATACTAATGCATGATTGGAACACATACATACATTTAAACACGCCTTTGTGAAACGGGCCCCTGGCGAGTAAAGCCTACACATATAGTATAGCGTTCTGCATAAATCAATGTCAGTATATAAACACATTTCTACTTAACATTTAGTTTTGACAAAACTGCCTTTTGGTCGTATTGACGTTGGTGTAGTTTGGCAAAAACAAAATGTATTCATTTTCGGACGGCTTTACTTTTGGTTAGTGGTGCGATAATACTGTGGTGTGCATACTTCACAATAGAACACAGCATAATAGGTTCCAGTCTCGTAAGGGACACGGCGTTATTCTCTGTAAAAAGATAAATTAACATGCAGCCAAAACAACACATTTTAATACAACGTTAAACCCCAAGACACTCAACAAAGTCTTTAATTCATATTTAGAATTAGCATTGTCTTTGTGTGTACCAGTAAGTTTAAATGTATGGACCTGCTTTCCCTCATCAAGTAACGAGGGCTATACTCATTAAGTTTTAATAGTGACTTTGGACAGTGTGTGTGTGTGTGTCTGTCAGTGTGTGTGTGTCTGTCAGTGTGTGTGTCAGTGTGTGTCTGTCAGTGTGTGTGTGTGTGTGTGTGTGTGTGTGCTGAAGAGTCTTAAATGGCATCGTTGGTATACGCGACAATACGGACAGGCTTTACAGCGACAGTTTCGGTTGTTCTTTGTTGTTCTTGATGATAAAATTATTTGAATTACATTAGATACAGATGGTACAATGCATGTTCCTCTATTTAGATAAAACAACTATTAGGAGTTATACTTTTCTTGCACAGATTTAACCTAACTGAAAAACACTGCCTAACAAGGCATATTATTAAATGTTCATCAGTATTTTGTGATTTCTCCCTGCACAAGAACAGCTGATTTAGGAAGTCTCCCCATTAACGTTATCAGTCTCGCCTGATTTTATCCCCCGTGCTGTTTCCGGGGAGTGTTTTCGGATACTGGGAGGAATAGGACCCCAGTAACCCCATGCTTGACGTACAAGCCGTCTAAAATAGGGATCTTTTGCTTTAGCTTTTTCTTCTGTCACTCTCTTTTTCTCATCGGTTTCTCCCTCGGTGTGCCTCTTGTGCACCACATGGCGATATAGCTGAGACATTGCTGAAAATCATGTAAAACTCTATTTCACTCACTTATTCTGAGAAACCACGTGTAAAGCAGCAGTTAACTGATGGAAAGTCAGGGCAGATGGTTCTACAGCAGATGTCCACCAAATGCCCGAAGTACACACTCTACAACGTGTCAACATTTGTAAACAGAAGCTAACATTCAGTTATGATTCCGTGGCCTTATTGTCATCCCTCATAGCGAAATTCCCTTTGATTCTCTTTGTCATTACGAATTTTAATAATTGATTTTAGGGGGCATTTTATCAATGTGTATTCTAACTATGGGTAAGCTAAGTTTCGAGTGCCAAATTTAAAACCACTTTATTATCTTTATTCTATTTGGTTTTGACAAAACTGGTTTGTTTTTGTCTTACTGAAATTAGTGTAGTTTAGCCAAAACATATTCAAATTCACTTTCGTACGGCTTTATTCGTGGTTGGTGGTGCGATAATACTGTAGATTGCATAACTACAGAATACAATATAATGGGTTCAAATCCCGAAGGAAACACAGCGTCTTGCTTCGTTAAGAAACATTTCTACACGCAACAAAAACAAGAAAAACATTTTTAAAAACGACGTTTTGCTCGAAGATATTTAAGTAAATCTTTAATTCTTATTTAAATGTGTTTTGTCAATCTTTATGTCACGAGGATTAAATTCATTAAGTTTTGATAATACTCATGGATATTTGTGTGTGTTGAAGGGTCTTTAATTCTTATTCAAATTTGTATTGTCAATCTGTCACCGTGAAGTAACGCAACAACACACAGTAATATTCCACGTGTTTGTAAATGCTTATAGTGGTATTACAATGCCAGGTTCTTTATAAAATATTAAAAGAAAAACAATGTTTAGCATTTGTAAACCAACGTCATTAGTTAAGTCGTGGTTGTGATTCTGCTTATGACATTATTGTGCGGACTTCAGTCAATCTGGTAATCCACTGGTTTCACATAAAAATAATCAAAGTTATGTTTTTGTTTGGTTTACAAATACTTCACTTTTTTTTTATTTGTGCACAGTTTAGTAACAACAAGTTTGGGTTTTTTTACAACAAAACATACTTAAAACAGCAGTTTTATTGGAAGTTAAGGTACTTGTTTTGTGTGCAGACTTTCTGAATGGACCATGACACAAATTGAATAGATTGTATTTCAGATGAGTGAGAAAAAAAATTCCTTACTGATGAGATTTGTTATTCAACTAAGACATGTTGTCAGCTAAATAGTTTTAAATCAATAATGCCACCACAGCAACAGACGCAGAGTTGTCACCACAGCAACGTTAACAGACACAGAGAAGTCATCCCATGAAGAAGGATGCTGAACATCATCTGTCTGATGTGTGTCTACATAGCTGTAACTGGAGGTTAGTGGGAAATTAAGCAATGCACGTAGTTGTATGTTAAGCTAAATTCAGCACAAGAATGTATTAATCCAAAACTAGCATCCACATGTTTTGATTAATGTCGTGGTATGAGTTAGAATAATAAATGTAATCTCACTTTTTAGTTACCCGATTTCAAATACCCCAACATAAGTAATTAATTGGACATAGATATTTGTCTCCCACGGGATTTAATGAGTTTAAATGATAAGCCTAATCTCACTCTTGTGTCTCATGATATCAATTACATCAACAGGAGTTCATAAAACTTTAAAACTCCAATAATGTTGATATATTTAATATCAGAGGATACGAGAGCAAATTTCCCTATATATTAATTTGACATGGATATTTGCATGAATGTGTAATGATTGAAGAGTTTAACTATTTCAATAGTTTGCAGTGGATTAAAATGTTTTAAAAGACTGTGTTACGTGTTGATTCCACAATTAAAACAAAATGTAAATTCAGAAATCTGAACGCAACAGATTTAATGTAAACTAACAAACTACAATTATGCAATCAACAAATGCATTACAATAATCACTAGGTTTACAAATAAATACTAACTAATGCACATAAATTACAATGGCAGTGCAAAATAGAGTGGTAATATAATACAGATGACAGTACAAAGTGATATGACAGTGATATGATAATGATATCTAAATACAGAGTAAGTGATCACAAAATATATTCACCCAGTAGCTACTGTTGTCAAATGAAGTCAAGTTTCCAGAAAGTCAGTAACAGGCATAGGAATGATGAATGAAAGCTTGTCTTGAAGTGTGTCCTAAATGAGCGAAATGGCTCTTAATTATACTACCAGTTATATTCTAGAAGTTTTCGCATTCTGTTATAATACCCCTAGAATCTAGTACTACCACCAGGTCAGAATATCCAAATATATTTTAGCACTCCCTGTCTAGGTGCAGAAAATGTTTATAAAAATGCCAATCACATGTCAAATACTGTCTAATGAACTCCACCTGAATTTAACTAGAGCTGTGTATCGTGTACTATGCTGCAAGACGGTATATCCCGATACTTACATTTCATGGCGATACGATATATCTCAAACGTATTGTTCAATGGAATGCGAGACGATATATATCACGATATAGGGCACCAAGACAATAAATATCACGATATGTATCACGATACTCTTGAAAAACTCAAGACAAACTCTTGTTAAGTTCACTGAGCGGTATCGCGATATATCGTCATTGGTGGCGATACATTGACGTATCGTCTGTATTCACGAAAAAAGTATCGTCTGTATTCACGAAAAAAGTATCGTGATATATTGCCTAAATAAAATTTTCATCGATGCATCATATTATATGACAGGCGATGACGATATTGATACTATCGATGAATCGTTCCACCCCTAAATTTAACCATATAACAGTGAAAAAACGGTGCCTATTATTATTGAACAACAAAATATTCTGCCATATAACAACTAGTAATTATACTAATTATAAGTATTTATAAATCAAGGTTAGTATACATTTCATAGAATATATTGGAATGTAATGAAGAAATCATAGCCTGGATTACACAGAATGTAATTTTGAATATGTAACAAAATGAAATCTGTGCACTCCTCTTCAAGCAGCAAGCTTAAGAAAATACCTCACGTTTGGGCCAGTTCATCCTGGGTAACTCCAGGGCATATGCTCTCTGCTAGTCACTACGTTATATTAGCCCTGGGAGCACGGGTAAGCTTTCTGTCGATTTTGAAGTTGCTTTCATCGTCGCTATCATCCAATCAAACTTTTAGCACAGCAGTCTATGTGCAACCAATGGAAACCGTTCTTTTAAAAGTTTGATCTCAACACACATTCAACGTACCCGTAACAGAACTTTAAAACAAAGACGCGTCATTTCATTAGACAGCTATTTTACTGACACGTTATGTAAATCTACAGAAAGCTTATCCGTGTTTTTAGGGCTAATATAACGTAGTGACTAGCGGAAAGCATATGCCCTGGAGTTACCCAGGATGGGGTCAGTTGACTTGTTTGGAAAATAGTAAAGTTGTAGTACATTTTGAAACGTAAATTTCATTGAAACACAAGTGAACCACACAATTGTAAACTAAACCCATTCGCCATTTGTGTATTGTGGTTCATAACTTGATGGGGTTTCATGAAACAGGAGCCTAACTGTCGTCCTTGGACTTACCCATATGAAATAAAATTGTGTTCCAGTTTTATGTCGAGTCAGAATGATACTTCTCTGATCTAAATACGACAATACACAATATTATTCAATCAAATATAGTATTGTGGTTTTTTTAACACTTAGAGGGCCACATCAATTTTAGGACTTGAACTACTTAGTGATGTCGAAAGTCTATCCCGTCAAAATTTCTTTAAACGGTTGACACCTGTCAGAGCTCTTTTAAACAGATAGCAGAATATATGTTTTCAACAAGTTAAGTAGGCTGGGATTTGGACATTAAAACCTACACCCGTTGAGCTGGGTACTTTAGGGGTTGTGTGCCGAGCTGATATTCGGATAGATGAGGATGGACAATTACAAACACTAAAATCATTGTTAACTGAGCTTAGTGGGTTTTATTTTGGAATCTCTCTCTCTCTCTCTCTCTCTCTCTCTCTCTCTCTCTCTCTCTCTCTCTCTCTCTCTCTCTCTCTCTCTCT
>JAULCD010516149.1:934-14638 GCA_032361085.1 Calliostoma canaliculatum | reverse complement strand
CCACGCGGCTGTGGTGAAGTGTATGAATGAGTTGTGGGTGATGCCCCACCCACTAAAACCCCAGTTACCGTAGAAAGACAGGAACGATGCGAACTAGGGTCATCTACAGACTTTCAACATGTTTGATTTCCGTGAATAGTTGTGTTACTTCAGTAAATTAATTGTGTTTATATTACAGACATGTAAGTGCAGTAAAGTGATTATGTTTCTATTTCAGACCTGTTACTGCACTAAAGTGATTGTGTTTTAATTTCAGACAAACTCCTGCTGTGAAATAATTATGTTTTTAATTCAGATATGTTACTGCAGTAAGTGACTGTGTTTCACTTTCAGAGACGTTACTGTACTAATGTGAGTTAAGCTTTGTTTCAGACATGTGTTTGCAGTAAAATGAATTTTCTTTGTATTTCAGACATGTTACTGAAGTTAAGTAATTGTATTTGTATACTTAAGACATTTTACCAAAGTAAAATTATTGTGTTTTTATTTCAGACATGCTGCTGTAGTTGAATATTTGTGTTTTTATTTCAGAAATGTTATACTACAGTAAAGTAATTGTGGTTTTATTTTAGTCTTTATACTACAGTAGAGTGCTTGTATTTTTATTGACATTTTGCCACACTAAAGTGACTGTTTGTTTTTCAAACATGTCACAACAAAAGCGGAATTATCATTATATTTGTGACATCTCTGATGTCAAGTTCACATACTTGTAGAGTGTCTTAAATTCCAGAGTTTCGTAAGTTGTATTTGCAGGTGCCAAGTGCATGCTGACAACTCTTGCTGATACGTGCCTAAAGTTTTAAACCTAAAATTAATATTTAATTGTTGTTTTATTTGATAATGACGGTGGTCGTATTCTGAAACCAAAAAAATGTGTTGTATTAGTTGGAGAGGTACCGGGCATTGGTAATGCATTACAACTCTCCGTGGTCACGCGGGTCCATTCTAAGAAAGCCACAGTTTGTTGGTCTGTCTGTAAAGGGTTGACCAGTAGATTTAGGGGGTGAATTTTGCTGGTCACGTGCACGTGCACGTGCACGTGCCCCGGATTATGGAGAGTATAAGCCCACGCCGGCTGTAGTGAATTGTATGAATGCGTTGCACTAATGCACACACATACACCACCACCACTACCCCACCCCAAACTATAAACTCCAGTTACAAAAGCAGAAATGAAGGAATGTGACCTATAGGGTCGGATGCTCGGTGCTGGCGATTTGGTGCCTGACTCTGAAGGTGTGGGTTCGAATCTCGCACGGGACTCAACCACGCAAAGTGATATATTCACTTTTTCAAATAATGTAATCCTAATATAACATATATGTAAATAAATTTGTTATCACAGCTCTCCTCTTCTATCTTCCTAATTTATTTGTTCTCACAACTCTTGCTATATCTGTGTTTCCGTTCACAAGGACCGCCTGTCTAAAAACAATACCAGTCCTACTAATTTTTTTGCCGGTACCCATGCATTACTAATACTAACAAAGTACATTTGATAATACCAATCATCAAATTGTCTAATTTACGTTGACACAATAGAGTACAACTTATTTTGCAGGCTAAACGTTCAATCTATTAGAAAACTGCCAATATTATATACTGTTAGCTAAAAACATAGCTTGGTCCGTTTCACTATATAATGTTCATAAAATGTCATGAAGCTGAAAAACAATTTGTGGTTTCTTGGCTTTGACAACATCTCGTTCAATACAAAAAGTTCAAATCTCGTTCAAATTTTTTGTCGCACATAATCTTTGTATGAACTACCCATAAGAGAATAAGACAATTATCACACAACTGACTTATCATGTCTGGGTAAATAACATTTATATTTTTACATTAAAACAAATCATGTTTATGGGGGGAAACCCCTATTAATTTAGTTATACAATGTATTAATTTAGACGCACAATTTACTAATGTGTATCAATTAGTTGTACCATGTATTGGTGTATCTCCGACCACTGCACTAAGAGTATAGACTGTAACTTGTATAAATGAACATTACTGGACGAATGAGCAATAGCCCGGACAACCCTATCTCGGAGACCGACCACAGAGGAACTACTCCACTCTCCCACTTCTTTTTTGTTTTGGAGTTTAAACGTCTGCTTCACAACAAGGTATTTCACCTACGGATCTTCACCACTCATAGCAGCTAACCACTTACTTGGTAACCGGAGACAAACTGAAAATAAATAGATCATGAGCCCTTCCACAAAGCTAAGATTGAGAGAATGGGAGCGCTGAGATAATAGTTAAGACATCTTAGCTTCACGTAGCTTTGTTGAAAGGGACCCAGAGCCTGATCATTTTACCTCCAACATATTTTATTTTACCTCAGCTTTCACCTGAGTGTTTTCACTGAGGAGGGTGGTTCTCAAAAGTTTTGAAATTTTCGGATCGGTGGATCGGTTAACAAAGCAAAAAGAATAACGCCTAATAAGTAAACTTATTCAAATAAATTCATAAAGGCTTACGACTGTCGTAGCGCAGAACTTAGCCTAAGATCGCTTTGAGGAACCCGGCCCAGTACTCTGGCACTACTTGAGATATCATTTTGAAACTTGGTGGTTATTTATTGATTATGCAGATATGCGTTTTGACAAATTTCAAAAAATAATTACATTTTTTTTTTTTGGTTTTCATGGAAACAAGTTTGACTTAGGTTTTGAAGAAGTCTGGAGCAAAACTTTGTAATAGCTTCAAATATATTCATGAAACTATTGATATGTGTAGATGTGCCTATTGGCAACTTGGATTTTGTTATTTAACTATTTTATCCATTATATGAAAATAAGTTTGAGGTTTTGGAGCGGCTACAGCCGTGTCCAGAGCACATCTCCTTCAGGAGCTCTTTTAAACAAATTACCACTAGATATGTTTCGCTGGCTGTTGGCGGCAGACGAGTTTTCCCAGGAGTTTTAGGAACATGGACAAAAACACTTGCTGCGGTTTAGCTCGACGAAAGATTTGTGACAGTAAAAACGGAGAATTAGCCAAACTTATATGTGTCTACTGACCATGTCAGCTGTAAAAGGAACTACACTTATATGTAGGTTTAGATAAACTTTTGGTTAATTACTGTGTTTGCTTTTGCTTGGTTATGATGTTATTAAACAAATGAGTGAAGATAATTGCAGTAATTTCTGAAGACGAATAAAAAATTCACACATTAATTAACATTCAGAGTCTTCTATTGACACCATCATTCTAAAGAAGTTAAATTTAATACAACTTTTACTCGCCGCGGATAGCTGAAATATTGCTCATGTGACGTTAACCAATAATACAACTTTATCTTGTAATGATGACTTGCAAAATTGGTAAGGGACCGGTCATTACAAGATAAGGTGGTCAATTTATTTTCCAGGACTGGAACCACTGAATAATCACGAGCTCACCACTCATTCCCTGTGATAAATTACCTGTTCCTAATGAAGACTTTCAAAAGTGGTAATCACTACATTATTTTCATAACAACAACATTTAAAAACCATAAACAAAAGGTCACCTCATATCTGGGATTTCGTACGATTTCGCAATATCGCGTTGTTATGCAATGTACGAGATCTATTGTGCACGAAATTACTCGAATACAAGATCATTTTGCAAAAAGAAATAAATTAAATATGTATAACACTCCCTGGTTATACTCTATTATCACCCTATATTGCATACATTGTTTTATTTCCACTGGTCTGCTTTCAAGGGATGCCAGTCGCCTTAAAACCAGTTCGTCCCATTTATTTCGCCCCCTATTCTTTTCGCTCCATGACGGCATGCTTGAAGTGTTGCTAATCTTAGAACCGCGTCCCAGAAAATGACACTGTCCTTATTATTGATCCACCGCCTAGTTCAGGAGTTGTATATGACTCTGCGCATTTCAGTAGCGATTTTCAAGCGGGATAGCAGTGGGGAGTACGGTTGATGTAAGTATTAAGCGCAACTTTCACAATAAGTGTATTAACTACTGCTGACATTTGTCCCCCCAAAATTTTTCGTGTGTATATTTTGTGGTGTTTATGTTAACCCTTTGAATACCAAGCTAAACATTTGTCCGTTTCGTTGTAAAAAGTTATAATCTGAACAGGCTGTTAAAAACTATCCTGCGATGATTTAATTAAAAGAGCTCCGACAGGAGCTCAATTAAACAAATCATCACAGGATAGGTTTTCAACAGCACAGGGTAGTTTCAGTTTTTAGTCTTACTAAACAAATTCGGCACTTTGGTGGTTAATATGCCTTTAGTTAATAAACCGGGAGTATTTTGTTCTGCCTGAATTTTATTTGACATTGTTGTAATTTGAGGTGTCCCCTCATTTGTCAGGTGCCCCAGTTGTTGGATAGTTTTAAATCGCATAAGTAGTGGCATAGTAACTGTTACGTTTGTATAATGACTCAACACAACAGCTAGGTTCAAACGTGTATTCTGGGATCTCGTGTACACACCGCTGCCCTCTCTTCAAGGGAGATAACTCTAAACTAACTTCACGTAACAGATGATACAATGTTATTTCTTGTCATTATGATAATAAAAAAATAGGGTCGGCACCCATAATATAGGCAAGGTCGGGTAATCGGAACCACAACATATTTTTTTTGTGACAATACAGCAGTGTTAACACTCACCACAAAATGAGGTGGTGTGTTTGTTCCCCCTCGGTTTCGTTTTCTTTCTAGAACTTCGTCTCTTCTTTGCTTCCTTATTTGAAGAGCCTATGAACAAATGGAACATTTTGACAAACACCAATATATTTATCTTGTAAATAATTTGTAGTAAAAGATAAAACATTGTTCATATGTGCAGATATATAATGTTTCAGTTATAATCACCATAACGCTCATTACCTATCTTTCAATGACTCCTCTGCTTTTCATTTGGTAGATGTTTTTAATTTCCGCCTTTTTAGTTCAGAAAGACCAGAAAAGATTACAATTTTAGTTTTGAATCATCATTTGGTACCTGATTTCTTCTTTCAGCTTTTTTCAATGACTGGCGATTCTTCTTCGAAAGGGATGTGAAATTAACTCTTCCTGTGTTAATGAAAAAGTCACATATTTTATTAATTTTACACTTCATTAATATGTGAAATCTGATGGTACTATCGTAAAGACATTTATTACGAGTTATATAGTTCCTATTGTCATCAGAATTTAATCTGAACAAGAAAGATTTTATTTTTTTTATCCTTGGATCAAATTAAAAAATAACAAGTTGAAAAACTGTCAACAATGATCAATATATATTTCACGACAAATATGTCAAATGAATTTCTGAATTACGTCTTTACCTTTTGTTTCACGTTCAAGCTGCCCTTTGCTTTTATGTCTTCCATGTTTATGTGATTTGTTTTGCTGTTTGAGTGGTCCAGGCCTATGAGCCTGTTTGTTTTCGACAGCCATGCTTCCTTACAGACAACACGTGCAATATATAAGAAACCGGTTCAGAATTACAGTTATCTTTAGACTCAGAACCAAATCCGGAATACGATAAACAAACATATGTTTATACAGAAGAGCATTCACGAATGATAACTCAACGCATTTCACCAAATTTTCATACCGCCTAAAAACTAGTGAGAGCGGGTATCCTGATGTTTATTAATCGATTCAGTCATACTTTATGCCTTTAAAATTAACAACGAACATTGAAAACAGTAAATTTGGAATGAAAAATACAATTAAAAGCTAACAAATAGCTTATGATGTTCTGCTTTTATAAGAAATACCGTGGTGATTGATTAAGGTGGATTAGATTTTTTTCAGTTATAAGTACAGCACTTTAGTTATGTAACTACGGCAAGTTTATTGTAAAACAGCTTGCGTTACTAATGTGGTTATATCATTCAGTGAAATTTGTGGGTTTCGTCTGGTACATGCGAATCAAAGATAGAACTGTGTTTTACTGTACCCAATTGTCTCTCTCTATATAGAACTGTTTTCTACTTTCTTTCGTTGTTTAAAAAAGAGAACAGTGAATTATTGCTTTTTTAAGTTAAAAAACAACAACAACAAAAACATCAAAATACACAATCCAAATTTATGAATGATGAATATATTGAGCTCAGCCCAAGAAAAATGCCCATTAAACAAGAAATGTTGCTGTTTTTGTGTGTGTGTGTGTGTGTGTTTTGTTGTTTTTTAAATTGAAGGTATTCTATGGATATCAACTTCTTTATTGCAATATGTGCGACGTTTGTCAAAACTTTAAAAAGTCAGATACATTGAAACCAACAGAATAACTTCCGTATGTTTCAGTCGTAATGTGCCCTGTGGAAAATAGTTCAGGCGCTTTCAGCAAGAGTTGTCTCCCTTCGTTTGAGTAGGTTTAACACCTTGAGTAGGTTTAAGGGTTCGACAGACGTGTGTCCTGACACAGGTCAGTTAGTTCGATATAGATCTACTAAGATTTTTATTTTTTTTTAAATACTACTGGCATTATTAATGTTTTAAAATAGTAAAACACTGTCATATGTTTGCCGTGTGTCATAGGGAAAATAAATGTGTGTTTAAATTCAATTTGTACCACATAACCCTGCTTACATAAAACACTGGGCGCTGTTTAACAAAAATATTGTAAATTTACGACAACGTTACCCATGTCAATGTGTTAAGTTTACAAATGCTAAAACTCGCTGTAAACTGGGCACTTGCCAAAGAAAATTTGTTTTCTTATTGGCATGTGCACACTTTACAGCGCGTTTTGGCATTTGCAAATCTAACCACTGCCTCACAGACATGGTCTACACTTACGATGTATTTGCAAAACAACGCCGAGCGCTTTATGTAATCATGGTTATATGGCTTCGTGTAGAGTCACTTAGAAGACTTCCAAGTACTAAAAACTAATTGGTTGCAACAGGTATAGCACTTTCGACGCTAATACGCGTTGTCAAAAGTTGGGTACATCACTGTGAATGAAAACAGCAGCTGTTCGACCTTGTTTTGTTTCTTTGTTGTAAATAAACCCAATAGCAGTATTTCTGTTTTTTGTCAACAAATTGCACTTGACAGCGTGATTTGTGTTTTTAAAAATTGTTATTTTAGTTTCTTAGATTCTGTTGTTTTGGTTTTTAGGCTGTTGTTGTTTGTTTGTGTTTTAAGGTTTTTTTGTTGTGTGGTTTTTTTTAAATATAGTTATTTATGCTGTTAAAAAAATATCCTGGTGATTTGTTTAAAAGAGCTCCCATAGGAGCCCTTTTTAATAAATCACTACAGGATAGACTTCCAGCAACATACATAGGTTTTCAAAAGCTAAAATAAGTTTCAGTTGGAAAATGTCGGTTTATTTAAAATTACATTTTTGCACCGCTTTATTCCTTGCAGCACAGAAAGGCTTTGAGAACCTTTGGATGTGTGACTATTCGGCTACTGCTTAAACTCCAATGACAAATGAGCAAAAAAGCAAATCGGTTTTTTGTATGGATGCTTTACTTGATATGTTTGGATTTTTCTGTAGATTTTCTATACTATTTCTAAAAGGAACATGTCTCCATATCATTTAGGTCAACGTCAATAAGGTTAGTTCTTTATTTTAATCTTACAAAACACAGGCGGGTTGTTTTGAACTAACCGGAAAATATAATATACCAGTATTTTCATATAGTTGCAACACACATGCATGACAACATTGTGGCATTATTTTGAGAATCTCACCCGAGTGTCTTCTGATATCAAATATATCAACACGAATTGATAAAAGCTTAAAACCCCGAGGCTTGTCGAGGATTTTTAAACTATTATCAACGAGTGTTGATGTATTTGATATCAGGAAACACGAGGGTAAGATTCTATTTATCATTCAAAATTAATCTGATGACATTAATCAATCATTGTGTAAATGTTTAAGGATGTTCACTCCCTTTATTTAAAGTATTTTACTTTTTTCATAACTGGTATTATATCATGTCTGAAGTATATTAAGACTACTGAAGTACAAAAGTGGGTGTCACTGTCCATTTTTTCAAAGTCTTTACGAGGCATTTTAGAAGTTGTGTGGGAATATTACAAAGTTTCTTGTGGTTCTTTATGAACTTCTTTATTGTCTGAGTACGAGTTTCGGTGTAGGTACTAACACCGTTACTATGCATATGGTTCAAAGTTAAGGGGTATTTTGTTTGCAACTATCAGTTCTAGTTTGACTATGAGATTGTATAGAAATAATGGCTTTTTGTCCACATTTATGCACAAAATCAATATTAATAGTATTTAACTTTTGTTAATACTTTAAGTTACAGGTACAACCTTTGTGTAAAAAAGCACAAAAATTGCAAAGGTTCCTGTGCACTTTTAAGGTTGTTTTTTTAATTGCTTCAAATGGCTCATTTCTACCTGTGCTCAGCATGCAGTCATATAAGCTTGCTGTCTGACCCCTGTGCATTCTCAATCCAAAATGTTTATTACATGGGTAATTTGGGAAAAACACACAGCCTTAACTGTTGTTAAACTCTCTGTAAACACTGGTTTTGTTGTTGCAAAGAATAAGTGGGGAAGGTAGATTGGGGTTTGAAGTTATGCTTAGGACAATTGAAACCAAACCAAACCAAACCAAACCGGGAGTACGGTGACACTTTTCGATAGTTGTAAATCGTAAATATTTTTTTGTTTAGATGACAGATATGAATATTTTTTTGTTTTAAGGGTGTTTTTATCTATTATATAAAAATGTAACCCATTTTGGTAATAATTAACTGTTGTGATTCTCGTTGAATGGAACCCGTTCTTAACATTTCGAGTTGCGCAAAGGTTCAAAATGAAACGAGCGAACATCCTCAATAACAGATATTTTCTGTGCTGTCGTGAGCTAGAACAATGCTTCTGCATACCCATTGTGACGTCACACTGATGGGACAATGGGTATGATGTCATGCCGGAAATATCCCTACAATGACATCATTTGTGCCAATATCCCCTAGGAGATATTGCTTGATGTCACACAAGCGATATCTCCTGTGGGAGCCAGTTTTGGATGATAAATAGAAATCTCATCAAACCAATGGAAAACCGCTGAATAATTTCTATTCATTTTTTCCAGTGTAAAGTCTACTGAAGTTATATAGTTAAAGTTTTATCTACATGTCCGTGGACGACTCGCACACAAGAATACATTTGCTCTCGTTTAAAATTTCCTGAGTCGGACGAGTCAGGCACAGTAATTCCACACACCCACTTAAAACAAAGTTCACTTATATAGTTTTATTAAATTAGAGAAACAAATTAATAGGTCACAATCCTTTTGTTTCATCATTTTACTTAAATCTAGCTGCGGGGTGAGAAAGAATGATTCAATTTGTTATTTTGTTTAACATTCCGTGCACATTTTCTTATTGCATGTTTTGCTTGTTACATTACACTAATGTGATCAGTGTTCTACAAAAAAGCTTGCAACAAATAGTCAAATCAATTTTAACTTTTAGAAAACACACGAATAATTTACCCGCTTTATAACAATGTACAGAAACATTTTCATTAAAACAATCCATGTCAGAGTTAACAGTTTTTATAAAAGGTGCATTTTCTAAAGAAATATATGATTTTAACTAGAGGTGCACAGTTATCAAAATACTTTACATCTTGTAACCAAAGCTTTTCACCGTCTAGTGACGGTTCATTAATAATCAGATTATGTCCGGCATACTTGTAAAATTAAAGTCAGTTTCAGTCGACTACGCCCAATATGATGGTACTACGTGTCTATCTCCTTGGTGTTTCTTTTCTGAGCGTAATGACGTTGAAACATTATTCATCAAAACGTTTTTATTTTTTTAAATACCAAATTGGGACAAAAAGAGTAACTTGTGTTGTTAAAATCCTTTTTTGTCATAAATTATTTTAAAATGCTTCAACAGAAGCTGTTAGAAATGAGTAATGACAGCCTATTTTGTTTGGAATTTTTACACTGAATCGGACAAAAAGTTGAGTTTGTCAATCTGAGGGTTAACAATATCTTGTTAACAATGATGTTTTGGTAACAGATGAATCATAACCTTTCATTTAGAGTGTCATTAATTCTAAATAATGAGTCAAAAGTAGTTATGTTTGATTAATTTTTTTCCAAAAATAAAAACCCAATTAAATTAAGCACCACAAACACTTTATCAGATTAGGATTTTAAACTTGGCAAAAAGGCTGATTTTTTATCGATTTAATTTCAGTTATCGCAGAGTGTCATTTATTTCCTGATAACAATGCAGCGTATGCGAGCTAACGGAACACGAGCAACTTTTTCATACTAGCGTGAAGAGTCGAAAATGAAGAGTATTATTTTCACTGTCTCTTTACGATCTATTTAAACTAACCTATTCAAACTAACCTATTCAAACTAACCTATTCAAACTAACCGTTCGAAGCCTAACAGATGTGTCCAGTCGACAATGTGAGCTTTTCAAATCTAGATCTAAAACGTAATAACCATCCCTGGAAAAAATGTGCGGGATTCCTTCAGCGGATTTTTATTGGTTTGATGAGATTTTCGTAGGAATAACTTTCATATTTTTTTTAGTTCATTCACAAAATTATTTTTAAAACTGATGCATATGGGCTTTGTGTTTACTTCAACTTGGTGCTGTTTTTGTGGGTGTTTTTCTTACGTATTTATTTGTTTTTTATTTTGTTTTTTGTTGATTTTACCTTTTTTATGTTTTAGTTCTTTATTTCCTTTTTTGTTTTGTTTGTGTGTTTTTCTTTGTTTTATTATTGATTTTAGTTTGTTTATGTCAGGATTTTTAATGTCAACATCGTCGCACGTATGTTGACGAAGCTTCGAAGTATATGCATGAAAGAGCAAGCACATGAACATACGTACAAGGAACTAGACATGCAATCATCATAAATTATGCCTTATTACTTCTAACTGTTCCTCCAAATTTTGGTTTGTTTATTCTATGGGTTTCTTGGGTATTGAGGGTGTTTATATTTTTGTTGTACCCTTTTTGAAATGCATTTGTTTGCAACAGTTTAACCTAGAAATCAATGGAAATGCTTCTATCCAAATCACTGATAGACTGGACTGGAGTTGTCCATTTTTGCGTATCAACATAAAACACATCAGTGTGTTGGAAGAAGTTTATATACTCATATATAAGGTATCAAACTACAAGAAGCTAATTATTAGTTCTGACTGATATTTTGCGTCGATAAACATATAAAGGCATTGCATATTGTTAATTATGACATTGTACAATATAGAACTATGGATATTATGTAATTTACCTTTTGTTTTAAATTGGAAAAAATGTATAGAAATTATTCAGTGGATTTTATTGGTTTGATGAGATTTCCATAGAAAATCTCATCAAACCAATGGGAATTCACTGAATAATTTCTATACGTCCATACATACATTTCTATACATACATACACATACACTAATTGCTATTTATTTTTTTTCTAGTGTCAGTTGCAGTGTTAAAGCTGTAACGTGAAGGACGAAGAAGAGTGGATCCCTCTACATTAGTCATTAAGGTTTGCGGTATTATGTGTTGATGTTAATATGTTGCCTTTATGTGTATTTATCAATACCATTGTTTCATTACAACACAAGGCTTTTAATAGGCTATTCACGTTTTTACAGCGGAGCTCATTTAAATAATTGTCACAAGAATACAACCAACTAGTCACAATTTAGATTATACTTAACTTAGTTTAAACACTCTAATAGGTGACTTACGTCACGGTTTTGGAGTTAGAAGGTATATCAACTATAAAACTATAGCAATCCAGAGTAGGAAAGCATGTGCACTTACCCCCCATTGGTCCCCATTATAATATTGTCCATTTTAATGAGAACTGTCACTCAGGCAGCTGCTCTTGCCCCTGTTCCTCAAAACGGTCTTAGTGTTACAATTACTGTAAGTGATTTTTAAACAATGTCTTGTGGAGTTGGGGCTTATGAGGCTCTTGTAGCACAGAAATCGTTTTGAAACCGGTGCCAATTGCCACATGTTGTAAGAATTTACGATCAACTTAGCCCAAGACTGCTTTAAGGAACGGGGCCTTCTTTTTGCCTTTAAACTGTTGCCATCTTGTGGCATTAAAACCTTTTCTGCAGAAATATTAAAGAATATGTTTTAAAAAATATGTGAGCACTAAATATTTTAGCACAGAAATGAGATTTGGTTTTATTATTACCAAGATTACTGAAGATTTTTTGGCACACTAGAAACTACAGGATATCAACTCACCATGGCCATCGAGTAGGGATTGGATCTGGTTGGAGTTATCACACCTCGGCCATTACTGAAACAGAAAGTGATACTTTAGTTTTGCTTCTACGAGAAATTAATTGTATATTTAACCCCTAGAGTAAAAAATAAGGAACTGAACTCTGACTACCTTGTGTTGTTAAAAAAACAAAATTTACCGTTCAGTAAATATTTCTCTTTTGACCTACTTTAAGTGGTGCAATGACTTGCATGCTAGCTTTCTTAGAATTCAATCTAAATTGACCTGTTCCTATCCAATAATTTACTTTTCCTATGAAATACTATCCATGTCCCAAGGTCCTTCTCATTTTAAATCACAGTCTCACTGACCTATTTCTCCAACATGACCTATATCTTTACAAAACCTGCTATGATATATTTCTCTTTCATAACCTACTTCTCGAGGCGTGCCCTGAGCTGCTTCATCTCGCGACTGTGCGCTGCCTTCAGACTGAGAATTTCCTTCTCCCGCTCAATGCGCTGGTTCTCCTTGTCGATGCGACGCTGCTTTTCCTGCTCAACCTTCTCCTCAAACATGCGTCGCTTCACTTCCTGTTCCACCATCATGTTGATCCTGCAGCAAATCAAACCGACCAATCAGAACACAACACACACTAAACACCAACCAAAACAGGTATTCAACTCTGACCAATCAAAACACACTCTCAACACATCCATCCAAAACACACAATCGACACTGACCAATCAAAACACATGTTCAGCATCGACAGATTAAAACACAGATCGACAGTGTGTCTCAATATCTTTGTATGAGGCTTGCACAACAGCTACTAACTCTTTAAGTGCTGAGCACAATATTTGCTCATTTTAGTTTTCAAATTCCAACTGAAACAGGCTGTTGAAAACCTATCCTGTGATAATGAGTTAAAAAGAACTCCTACAGGATAGGTTTTTAACAGCACAGGGTGGTCACAGTTTTAAGATTGACTTAAAACAACTCAGGACCTTAAGGGTTAACCCTTGAAGTGCTGAATTAGAGTAAGTCAGATGGGACTGACAGGAAACTTTAGCAGCATAATGGGTAAAATGATCGACTGTGATTTCTTACCTTTCTTTGTGTTCCATGTCTTGTAGTTTTAACTTTTCAAACTCAATTTTGTCAAGTTCCGAGTCTCGCTCCTCCTCAAATCTTCGTCTGTTTTCCTCAAGGTCATGTTGTCCTTTCTCAATCTCTTCTCGCAGTCTCTCCATCACCTTGGTTACGAAAGACGCATATTAAAATAAGATTTTTCTTATAATACTTCAGTTAACTTAATGTTGCCTTAACTTTTGCCTTGTAATGTAAAACTGCCTTGTAAAACTGCAAAATTTATATTTGTAAATTTGGGTACAAGAAACGATGACCAACTCTGTTAGATACCTGTGTTCTGGTCTACAAAGCTCTTGTGAGGCCAAAACATAGCACTTACACATAGTGCCGAGATGAAAGTTAACCCTTAAAGTGCTGAGCAAAACATTTGCTCATTTAAGT
>JAULCD010515113.1:0-14652 GCA_032361085.1 Calliostoma canaliculatum | reverse complement strand
GGCGAAACCCTTAAAATAATCCGGGACACGCCACTCAGGATAACTTACCCAAAATTATGCCGCACGGTAAGGGTTAATATTTAAACCTTAAACAGGTAATTGAATCAGCAATAATGTTTTCAGGTAATTTAAACTGAACATCTGTTTATTTACCTGACATGGAACACAAACAATTAACACTGAGCTTGTTGATAAGTAAACAGCATCTATCAACACGTGGTATTTACAACGCGCGTTAACAAAACATAGATATTACTTTTTCCCCATGTTATTAAAATACTACGCAAAGCTCATGTATGAAGCCTTGTTTTAAATGTTACAAGATGAGCGAGGAAAGGTCAGGCCCCCGTTTCACAAAGACGTCATAACTTTACGACGTCGTAAACCATGTCACTGGGTTAGTGGATTTGGTCTACAAATGCCCAAAATTGTTGTAAACTGTGCACTTTCCAAAGGACCGCAATATTTCTACATGATGTTAATTGTTTTAAACAAATATAGATTGTCTATTTTTTATATACGACCCATTAATCCCCAGAGCACTAAACGTTACATATGTCTGTTTTAATGTCTAATTTTCAGACGAAATATGCGGTTGAAAACATATCTTGTCGTAATTTGTTTACAAAAGCCTTTGTCGGAGCTCTTTTAAACAGATCATTAAGGGTTTGAGATTTCAACCGCACGAAGCACTCACAGTTTTAAGTGTTTAAAATAGTTCGACGCTTTGAGGGTTAATAAGTATTGCTGAAACAATAAATCATAACAAACAGGGTTTACGATAACAAAAGTTGGCAACATTTACAAATGACCTGGTTTTTTAAAATTAAATATATTTAAATGGACACTGTATACAACATGGACACATAAATTATATTATCGAAAACTGGCTACCACAGGAGATATCGCTTGTGTGAGATCAAGCAATATCTCCTGGGAGATATCGTCACAAATGATGCCATTTCATTAATGCGATATCTTTGGCATGGTATCATACCCACTGTCTTATCATTGTGACGTCACAATGAGTATGCAACAGCATATGGCAGCACAGAAAAAGAAAAAAAATGTCATTAAACATTTACAAAAGGATTGATTAATGTCACCAGATTGATTTTGAGTAGTAAATAGCATCTCACCCTGGTGTCTCCTAACATTAAATATATCAACACTCGTTCATAAAAGTCGCTGGGATATCGCCAGAAGAGCGTTGGTTGAAAGCTAGTGAACGGCGGTTACAAAACATCGGTTTATATACCAATGTGCATGGACGTTTGGGAAACGCTCGAATGACTCTCAATGAACGCCGAAGGACGTTCGTTTGACTTCAGTCACACGCTGCATGCGCTAGAGACCGTTCAGCAGTCGTTGACAGGTCGCCAGTGTGTCGTTCACTGCAAAGCAAACGATTAGTAACAACCAAGTAACGCTAGAGTAACGACTGACTAACGATAGCCTAACGCGTGCAACGCTCGGCGAACGTTAGTAAAACGTTTCACGAACGTTCTTAAACGTTCTTCAGCGTTTAAAATTAAACGTTGAAGAACGCTGGTCTCACTGAGAACTTTTGTGCATGTTCAAAACTTTTTTTCCGGACCAGCGTTCTCCGACGATTCCCGGCGATCACCGACGATCACCGACGTTTACTAGCGTTCACACAACGCTCTTCTGGCGCTATCCCAGCGACCATGGGCGATTACCAACGTTTCTTTAAACGTCGGAGAACGCTGACCAGAACGTTATGGTGTGACGGCCCCATAAGGGGAAGTTTTGCAGCATGTCGCTTCATATTGTTCAACCACGTTATTGAATGCCTCTGAACTTTGATTGGCTTTTTTGAAGTTGGTAGAAGGTATCAGGAAAACTTTCTTGGAGATGACATCTTCTTTACTGCGTTATGAGGCCTCTTAAACCGTTGTCACGCAGGACTATTCCTATACAACGACATGAGAAGTTCCACCTCTGCGCAATAAAGAAGTGATTTTTGAAACAATGTTCTGTGGAGTTGTTTCTTACCATAGGCTTACGGCTGAAATAACGCAAAAATCGATTTGGAACCAGTGCCGAATGGCACCGGTTCCAAAACGATAATTGCCCTATGACAGTCGTAAGTCAATGTTAAATTATAGCACTAAGCATATTGTGACAGAATTTGAGAGAATTTCTTAACTTAACACGCGTTTATTTTCAAAGGTTTTACAAATTGTATTTTATTTTTTATAAAAGTTAAACTTGTACTTGTTGACTTCCTAATGAAAAAGTTTGATAAAACAAATAGCTGTATGCTTCTTATCTGGTGTAGCTGGTACACGGGACGAGATTGCCAGGCTCGTCTCGCTCAGATGTCCGCACAGCGGGGATATTCGCTACTCGATGGCTTGTGATTCTATCAACGTTTCCAATTTCCTCTTTTATTATAAACTCTTCAAAACAATGAGAAAATAAATGATGAAAAATGCATACTTTCACTTGAAAACCTTTTAAACAGTCTTTCATGGACAATCGTATGGGTAACTTAGTTTTAGACGCCTGCGAAAGTTAGAGGAAAAGCGTAGCTGCGAAACGTGAAGCGTAATCAACAAGCAAATGGACTCGTTTGAAACCAATTAGAAACTGTTTACACACCCAAGCCGCAGAGAGCGGCAACACACACAACACATGTAGCCAGCGTTCATCCACAAACAGAGGTGTAGTCACGTCACTCTAGACTTAATGAAGCAGGTAAACTAGAAGGTGTTACATTGTTAAACACGGGATAGTTACATTGTTAAACATGGGAGAAGTTACATTGTTAAACACAGGAGAAGTTACATTGTTAAACATGGGAGAAGTTACATTGTTAAACACAGGAGAAGTTACATTGTTATACACGGGATAGTTACATTGTTAAACACAGATGTTACACAGGTAAACACAGAAGATGTTACACGGGTAAACACAGGAGATATTACACAGGTAAACACAGGTGATGTTACACAGGTAAACACTGGAGATGTCACACAGGTAAACACTAGAGATGTTTAACAGATAAACACAGGAGATGTGACACAGATAAACACTGAAGATGTTACACGGGTAAACACAAGAGATGTTTCACAGGTAAACACAGGAAATGTTACACAGGTAAACACAGGTGATGTTACACAGGTAAACACTGGAGGTGTTACACAGGTAAACACAGAAAATGTTACACAGGTAAACACTGGAGATGTTAGACAGGTAAACACTGGAGATGTTACACAGGTAAACACAGGATATGTTACACAGGTAACCCAGAAATGTTACACAGGTAAACACAGGAAATGTTACACAGGTAACACAGGAGATGTTTCACAGGTAGACACAGGAGATGTTACACAGGTAAACACGGGAGATGTTTCACAGGTAAAAATGGAAGATGTTTCACAGGTAAACACTGGTGATGTTACACGGGAGATGTTTTACAGGTAAACACTAGAGAGGTTACATAGGTAAACACAGGAGATGTTACACGAGAGGTCGTTTCAGAGGTAAACACAGGAGATGTTTCACAGGTAAACACAGAAGATGTTTCACAGGTAAACACAGGAGATGTTTTACAGGTAAACACAGGAGATGTTACACAGGTAAACAAGGAGATGTTACACAGGTAAACACAGGAGATGTTTTACAGGTAAACACAGGAGATGTTACACAGGTAAACACAGGAGATGTTACACAGGTAAACACTGGAGATGTTACACGGGAGATGTTTCACAGGTAAACACTAGAGATGTTACACAGGTAAACACAGGAGATGTTACACGAGAGGTCGTTTCAGAGGTAAACACAGGAGATGTTTCACAGGTAAACACAGGAGATGTTTTACAGGTAAACACAGGAGATGTTACACAGGTAAACACAGGAAATTTTACACAGGTAAACATATGTATTAAAGAGGTAAATTTGAGAAAATAAAACACGTGTAACACGAAATAGGAAATTATACGAATAAATACATGTTTCAGATTTTTTAATTGTAAATGGGTGAGATAAAGTTATTTTGATAGACAACAATCACATATATTACCAAGCAAACACAATAACTACTTAACAGGCAAATAATACGATAAACATGCACAAATAAATGGGTAAATGCAGTAGATATAGAACAGGTAAGCTTATGTAATAACAAACAAACAAAAATAAGTTTCAGTACAACGTAATTATGTGAAGTTAAAAGTTCATTAACACCACAGAATTCAAAAGTAAACACAATAAATCTTGAAGGCGTAATACTTTAATTTTTAAACACATAAACACAGCACTTAAATATATATTACAGAAGAACAACTCTCAATAACTCATGCAGCTGTTTAGTCGGTATATCATGGCGAACAATTACTGCGCTAGTTTTGGTTATGTATATTTGGCTTGAATATAAAACCCTCTCCTGTGCGATAGAAAACGATCTTAAATATCCCGAACAACAAAAGTTCATATGACATTAAATAAGATTTAATGCAAATTTATATATTTTATCAAATCTGAAACAATTTCGGTTTACAACAGATCAAAAGACTCCTGCAAGTGTTCAATTTCTCATACAGACTTCAGAAAGTGCGTGATTTCATAAGAAACAGGAACATGCTAAATGACAATTCACAAATCAATAGCGTGTGTGTCCACTTCTGGTTGTGATACAAGGTACACGTCTTTGGAATGGACCAGGCGTCCCACAAAGTCCTGTGGGATATTTCCATATATGCTTGAGCATGTTTCGAAGTTCATGGTGGGTCTGTGGAACACGTGGTTGACGTCGAAGGCGCAGATTTATCCTATCCCATATATGCTCGATTAGCGCGAGATCAGAGGAGCGAGCTGGCCAGGGGATGACATTCACGTTGTATTGTTAAAGAGAATCCTAAACAAGTCAAGCAATATGCAGCCGTTTTGGGCGGACCGGTGCCGAATGGCGCCGGTTCTAAAGGGATCTGTGTGCTACGACAGTCGTTAGCTAATGATATATTACAGCACTTACGATCAACTTAGCTTAAGATCGCTTTGAGGAACGGGACCAAGATCTAAATGTTCATATCACCATAACTCTAAGTATTTATAAGCATGAGTGTAGTCAATACAATTATTGTCAAGAGTAAATATAACATCTGATTTTAAAACAGAACAGGGGCTGTAATGTATAATTTTTTTGTTTTTTTAAAGTCAATCAATATACACCACTGTGAACACAAAGTAGCTATAAAATCTAACATACGTTGTAATGATTGGTCATCGGGTACAACGAGTGAGTGAGTGAGTGAGTTATTGTTTTACGCCGTTTGGGCAATATTGCAGCCATTAACGGCGAGGGTACAACGAGGGTGATATGTTATGCATAAAGCAGTACACTCAGCATAGAACCATTAAAGTCAACACCACAGTACAGACTGTCTACTACCTTTGCCAAATAGTTAACCCTTACCGTGCAGCTCCCGGAAATATCCGGGTCAGGCTGTAAGCATGACCCAGATATTTCCGCGAGCCGCATGAACAAACAAGCGGCGATGTTGAGTGAGGCACAAATTAGGATAGGCGAAATCCTTAAACATTCTGGGACACGCAACTCACGATAACTTCTCCAGAACTATGTCGCACGGTAAGGGTTAATATATATGGTAAAACGTGTCGGTGACACCACATACCCCTGTCTGACACCAGAACACAAACACCTCAGTGTAACTTTCATTAATACACACACGAGACCAAGTGTTTTCATACTTAGACTGCATTGTATGAGGGAATTGACCACTTATCACAATTTTAACTTTATCGAAACCCTTGAATGCATCTAAATAAAATACAAAAGTAGATTGTCTTGATATGTTTCTATTATTAATAATAACAATTAGGCTATAAATAAGTCCATGTGTACTTCGATTAGATCAAAACCCTTGCTGTACCTCATCTAAAATATTATTGTGTTCAAGCCATTTTCTCGGACGTATATTCAGAATATCTGAATAAATTTTACATGGGACAGACAGTAAAGAAATGTCTCTTTACCCTAGCACGTCGATCACGTGGGTTGTTGTCAGTTTTTTGTAAAAAAAGTAGAATTGATAATACTACAAAGTCATGACATGTACTAGTTTCAAAACAGTAAGTTATCAACCTAAATAGAAGCCGTGCATATGTTAGGTTCTTAAGAGATTCGAATGTTTTTTAATTAAAGTGTTCCTAAAAAGGGGATTAAGATGTGTCCAAACATTTCGTCGTAAAATTAAACGTGCACGTTCAATTTTACGACGTAATGTTTGAACACATTTTAATCCCTTTTTTTATTGTTTTGTCTCAAAACTGTCCTCCTATTAATTAAATGGAATATGCGGTTATAAAAAATGGTTTGCATGGGCCTATTTTTTTCATAATAAAGTATGGGATCGTTTTCGTAAATATATGTCAAGAACTGTTTCAAAACAGGTATTGTTGCACATCACGCACAAGGAGCTAGTGGAAATGACAATTATCTTTGGGTGTAATGAGAACATTATTTTATGAAACATTTCTGAAGGTGTTGTTGGACGTTATGTGCAAGTGTCGATACTTAGTTTGTTATTTCTAGAAACATTACTTTAATAAAATCACGACTAGATATTAGCTAATAGACGCTCGTTGATTACGTTTACAACTAAGATTAATTGTCGGGAAGTATTATGGCGTATGTCAGCTATAAAAAAAAGTTGGTTAAGTTTTAAGGGAAATGGATACTCCGGTCTATTTGAAAAGACCCGCCTCCATTTTGAAGAACAAGATTCTAACTGGTTTGTAAAGCAAAGCCACATGATAGGTGTTTAACATTTAGATTTAAATTTTGGACAATCAAAATGGACTAATATTGAGCTTACCACACTAAAGGTCAACCACTGGCATGGTTAACGAGTGCTATCTGTGAAGCCAACCATAGTTACCCTTTCCGAACACAAGGCGTCAGTGATTCATAAATGCAATGTTTATATCTGTATGGTCTCTCTGATTAAATAAATCTGAGAGGATAAAAACTGCTAGATCATTATTTAGTGTTGACACTTTTTAAAAATGTATTCTCTCTAGAACAAATTAGCTTGCTACTCAGGAAGAATATGAGTAGAGTACATTCTTTAGCATGGTAGTATCGCTGCTAATGGCTGTAATAGTTCCCAAGCTGCGCTAAACAATAACTCACTCACTCACTCACTCACAAGCAGATGGTGACATTGTTAAACATAAAACATAGTCAAAAGCGCTTTTAAAATGGATATTTGCCAGTCTGGTCATATGTATATAGTACTTTGTCGGAATACAAAAGGACTGTGGCGCGGTTCAGTCTCGTCTCGCCGTTTATTTGTGCGACAGTTCTTGTTATAGCCCTGTCACTCATACTCTATAGTTTACTTAGGCTAAATAAAAAAAGTATTGTGGTTCCGATTACCTGACCTTGCCTACAATACAGGTGCCGACCCTAACTTTTTTGTTATCATAATGAAAAGAAACCGCCCAAACATTGTATCATCAACTGCATCTGAAAACCTAAGCACAACATTTACTCATATTAGTTTTCAAATTCTAACTGATACAGGCTGTTAAAAACATATCCTGTGGTAATTTGTTTAAAAGAGTTCCTATAGAAGCTCTTTTAAACAAATTATCACAGGATAGATTTTCAACAACATAAAGTGCTCACAGTTTTAAGACTGCCTGAAATCCACTCAGCACTTTAAAGGTTAAAAATTGATATCAAGAAAATAAAAATTCAATAAACAAAATAAAATACCCGACCGACCTACCCTATATTTTTAAGACATGTAATCGGAACCACAACATTTATTTTTTAGGCCTTAGATATGAATTTAATAAGACTGTAACCAGTGGCACAGTCCTACTGTCATCATGGTTTCATTACAAACACGTACCAGTGATACAGATGTGCACGAACACAGTGCTCGGCATGTACGCAATTAAAATATCTTTTGTCACTCATTAATTGATAAAATGGTATATTCAGAAAACTTCCATATTAAGCTCATTTTTCTCTGTCACATATTTCAAATTATCTATACGGTTTGTGTTCACTGTTCCGACAGTTAATAAGATGGACATTCTGCCACATTTGCCATTGGCCTGAATTGGGAATGATTGAGAAAGATGTCAATTCTTAGCTCACCTTGACCAAAATTAGTATGGACGTGTCGGGTTGGGCCAGTGCTATCGGTTGAACAGGACATGGTTACTATTTCATGAACAAGGGTCGAAACTCATATTGTAGCTAAAAAGCAATTACTTGCAGTTTGAAATTCAAATTGCGTCTTCTGTAAAATCTCAGTACGTTAGTTTATAAATTTTGCACAAAGTGTTAAGGGGGTTTAACATGAAGGCAGGTTAAATGTATATTTTAAAGGAGTTCATTTCAAAAACGTGGAAATTATCGGGCACGTGTTGACACATCCTGCTCACACTTAAACAAAGTCTAGTTTGACCCCTGTGGACAGCTAGCTTCATTCCTGATTGTCAGTAATTCAAATATGTTGGTTTAGTATTTCTATTGAGTTTGACAAACATCGTGGCCAATAATAGAGTTAGATTCTTTGACATTTTCTAGTGAACAACTAGCTAAGTACAAAAGTTTTAATATGCATTTAGATGTGTAGAACATAAGTCTAAGGAACTTTATGGATGAAGTAGGTTTACCTGATGAAGGAGTAAGAATATACTCCAAAACATTGTGCTTTTGCCAAATTTAGAAGTTGACATCCATAAAGTTCTTTAGACTAACTAAATACAAAGTAAAGCGTCTCACGATGACAACTCATGTAGTTCTGAAGAGAGTTTAAGATGATTAAACACTGACCAATTTGGGGAAATCTAACAGAATGCAATTTTACAGCAAGCGGATTAATGTAACCCTTTGAATGACAAATTGAAATTAGTAGGACTTAAAACTGACTACCTGGTGCTGTTTAAAAACCTATCTTATGATAATGTGTTAAAAAAAGCTCAACAGCTTGTTAAGATTGGAATTGAGGCATTAAAGCGGGCACATGTTTACCTTGGCTCTGAGGATTAACAATGTATTAAATGAAAATTGTACAATTAATTATTAACATTGAACTAAAAGTCTAGCATTTATTCAATAAAATATAATAATATAAGCATTTGTCTGAACGTCATTGACGTCCAAACACTGCACTAAAAAAACTCAAATTTGTGAAGAAACAAAACCGGTCCTACAGCCAATCCTTGTCGACTCCCACCTAATAATTTATCTATGATTAATAAACATGTCGACAGTTTAAGTAGCAACCACGAAAACAACAAAGTATTCGTTAGATCATCGCCCTCTGTGGGTGACGCTAACACATGACCAGGGCCCCGTTCCTCAAAGCGATCTTAAGCTTAGTTGATCGTAAGTGCTTAAATATAATATTGGCTTACGACTGTCGTAGCGCAGTGATCGCTTTGGAACAGGGTGCCATTCGGCACCGGTTCCAAATCTATCTCTGCGCTACAACAATCGTAAGCCTATAATAAGAAACAAATCCACAGGGCATTGTGGAAATTACGATCAACTTAGCCTAAGATTGCTTTAAAGAACGGGGGCCAGGTCACTTACTATTCCATGCACTCCGACAGTCCTATAACTTTATGAACGGACTTATGTTTTAGAACGTATGGTGGGCACTTTACACTGCTGTCCGACGTCTGGGCTGAATCTCGACCCTTTGAAGTGGAATAGTTACATATGCAAGTCATGTTTCAGTCTGGGCAATGAAATCCCTACTTATCTCCCTTTAATAAAATGACAGTTCCGAGCCCGCGGCCATTTTACCAGTTAACAAGCAAGAATATCACTACACGCCCTGCTCTGAGGACGGTGTGCGTCTAAACTGGATGTAAGAAAGCTCATACCTGCCAGCTAGATCGTTACCTGTCGCATGGCGGCCCTTTGATGTGTCAGTCATTCATGTTGCTTGACCCTAACGCAGGAAACCGAGACGAAACAGAAAATACTTCTGCGTAGGAATACTGTTAGGTGGCCATGGGAGATGGTCTACTTTGTCAGTTTAATTAGCATGTCTGACATCGTGTGAAAAAGACTCGGTGAATTGGGTTTTTTTTAATTTGAAGGACATTTCCGTGGCCGAACATTAATGAAATAAACGCGAAGCGCAAAATATGTCTCGTTTATGGATGATGTTAAAGGAAAATGACAACTGCACAGATTTTGGCAGATTGCGCAAGGCGAAACAGTAAAAATAGGGTAGTTATTTTCCCATTAGCCTACTTTATGACATTTGGGTTTATTAAAAGTGTAGATTACAGCTGCTGGAAATATAATACATGAGGCAAATAATACACGAGATTGGTTGCCAGACTCATCCGCAACTAAGCTGTATGACGGGAGCGTAAAGAGATGGCTTACCAGTGAGTGCGACACGGTGACACCCAGAAACCTGTGTCACCTCAAGCAGTGTCACCAAGTGTTGATCTGTATCTCATGCAGGAGGATTTCTATAACAGCCCTGTATCAAGAATAAGAAGGATAAATGCATCTGAGTGTGAGAAAAAACTAGAAGTTTATATTAACATAATGTAGACAAATCAAAGAGATGTTGGCAGTCAGTCTATGTGCACAATAATTCCAAGAATGCCGATTTGATTTTAGGATGTAGAACTGTGACTATGTTGAGCTGTTAAAAAACTTATCCTGTGATAATGTGTTTCAAAGAACTCCGACAGGAGCTCTTTGAAACACATTATCATAGGATAAGTTTTGAACAGTCTATTAGGTTGGCACTTGAACACTAAAACGGACGAATGTTGAACTTGACACTGTTAGGGTTAAATAATCATTCAAACACGTCGGAATTGCTTTTAAATTTAACCCTTGACTACCTTGAACTGTTAAAAACTAGTCTGTGATAATTTGTTAAAAAGAGGTCATGTCGGAGCGATTTAAACAAAAATAGTCCTACTTGGACCTTTGATTTTAGTAGGACTAAAAATTAAATATTTGAGAGACATTTAGAAGTTGTGTAGGGATATAACAAAGATGCTTATGGTTGTCAACTTCTTTATTGTCTTAATGCAAAGCATTAAGTGAGTGCAAAGCATTAAGTGACTGCAAAGCATTAAGTGAGTGCAAAGCATTAAGTGAGTGCAAAGCATTAAGTGATTGCAAAGCATTAAGTGAGTGCAAAGCATTAAGTGAGTGCAAAGCATTAAGTGAGTGCAAAGCATTAAGTGACTGCAAAGCATTAAGTGATTGCAAAGCATTAAGTGACTGCAAAGCATTAAGTGACTGCAAAGCATTAAGTGACTACAAAGCATTAAGTGACTGCAAAGCATTAAGTGACTGCAAAGCATTAAGTGACTGCAAAGCATTAAGTGAGTGCAAAGCATTAAGTGATTGCAAAGCATTAAGTGACTGCAAAGCATTAAGTGAGTGCAAAGCATTAAGACAATAAAGAAGTTGGCAATCTTAAGTAACTTCGTTATATAGTAATTAAAATGTCGACTACCTTGTGGTGTTGAAAATGTATTTGTTTATTTTAAGAGCCGTGAAAGCATAAATAATGAGCAATATATAAGATATTGGTAATTAATTTTGATTCGGTTCCACAAAGTTCTCGTAAGGCTAAGACATCTTACTTTTATGCTATCGCTCGAGAGCGCTGCGAATAAACGCTTATGTGAGTTTTGTAAGAGTGTTGAAATGAACTTTTAGACGTCTTTGCTACATCTTAGTGGATAAGGACACAACTAAACAGTCCTTATGTCGCTTTAATAACACAGTGAAGTGTTTGATACAGAAATAGAGCAATAGAATTTTGCGTGAACTAATGTTTGGGCTCTGCTAAAACTGAGGGTGAAAAAGTAAAAGAAATATGCACAATTTAACAAACATTAACTAAACCTTCGCGTCATGAACTGGTTTTAGTATGACTACCTGTTAAAATCCAGTCCTTAGATAATTTGCTTAAATCAGCTTCTGTCAAAGCTCTTTTAAACACATTATCACAGGAAGTGTTTTCGACAGCCTATTTAGACTGGACTGTGGACATCAAAACTGACCAATGTTAATCTTGGCATTCTGAGGATTAACAATGACATCTTACCATACATAAAACGCACAATAACTTGTTGTTAGTGAGATCTTGCTTAATAAGACAAACATACTTGGTACAACTCTTTACATCTTTATAATAATAACAATAACTTGATAGCCAGAATCTACAAATTAAAAATGAAATAAACATAGCGAGATACCGTGGATAAACTTAAAATACAACAAACATTCAGTACACTGAGATTGTTCTGACAACCTTAAAATACAACAAACATTTAGCACAATGATATTATTCTGACAAACTTAAATTACAACAAACATTTAGCACAGTGATATTATTCTGACAAACTTAAATTACAACAAACATTTAGCACAGTGATATTATTCTGACAAACTTAAAATACAACAAACACCAAGTACAATGATATTGTTCTGACAACCTTAAATTACAACAAACATTTAGCACAATGATATTATTCTGACAAACTTAAATTACAACAAACATTTAGCACAATGATATTATTCTGACAACCTTAAAATACAACAAACATTTAGCACAATGATATTATTATGCAAACTTAAAATACAACAACACCTAGTACAACGATATTATTCTGACAAACTTAAAATACAACAAACATTTAGTGTAATTAGATTATTTTGACATTTTAACATACAACAAACATTTAGTGACATTTTTTTACAAACTAAACATACACAAATTTATTTTAGTAAGATCATGGTAACAAACGTAACATAAAACAGGGTGTGACTTGTTGGCCACTATTACAGTCATTAACGGTTTCTTGATTATTTTTTGTTGTTGCTTTATTAACATTTTGAAAAACAAAATCGTTTAACATATTTAAACACAGTTTAATTTGTTACAGGTGGTAAAACAGACAGTGAAGTACGAATGAATTGTATTTCGTCCACACAGTCTTAAAATATTTTAAGGATATAAATTTAAATTGACAAGTTCTCCAACCTCAACGCCGACCCCCTTGTTAACCCTTAGATCACCAAGCACAACATTTGTCCGTTTAAATGTCCATTTTCAGTCTAAATTGGCTGTTAGAAACCTGTCTTGTAATAGTTTGTTTAAAAGAGCTCCTGTAGAAGCTCTTTTAAACAAATTATCACAGGACAGGTTTTTAACAGTACTAGTCAAGTTTTAAGTTCCGCTGAAGTAAATTTTGTTAAACTCTTTTCACTGTAACGATGTCATTGGACATGAAAACGATGTAGATATGAAAGTTGCTTGCATGAATCGCTGATAGTTCACGACAGGATATACATGTCCTGCCATAATGAATGGGTCTCGCTGTCTAAAACATGTTATGAATTCAACTTTTGAAAAAAAAGACATAAGACAGGGACAATTCCCATTCATACTACACCTTTCCTTTGTGGGGTGCACAGTGAGTCGGTATGAACTAAATGTCGATGAGATTGGGTTTAACGCTATTTTCAACAGTATTTTATTTATCTCGCGGTGGTTAGACTAAATGTAAATTAATAAAGTTTAGGTCTGTGTATTACCTCGAATTTTGTATTGCACGATATTGCGATTATGTGTCAATACATATTGCAATACAGTACGAAAGACAAAAAAAACGCATTTTGTGTACTATATAATATTTACTTACTATTTTTACTTATATAAATAAATTGTTGAAAACCTACCTTGTGGTAATGTGTTTAAAAGACTTCCAACAGGATGGGTTTTGACAGCAGACGATAGTTACAGTTTTAAGTCGTACTAAAATCAATTCGGCACTCTAGGGTTTATATATCGATGACTTTCAAATTAAGAAAATTAAAATTAATTTCTTTCCGTTGGAGATAAATATTTGAAAAAATATTGTGATTATCAATATACCAGTAAATTACAAAAGTATCGCTGTACGTACTTGTTTCAAATCGTATTGCGGTTATACCGCACAGCCCTAATGTTTGTATTCATTATTAATTTCTACTCAAAATGAATTAAGTGCGGTTTGACAAATGAATAGTTTTAGCGAAAACTGTTAAAAAGAACTAATTGTTTGTATAAAAATAACATTTTAAAATTTATACTTAAAATAAACCAGTTAACATGTTCATACTTGGTCACAATAACGTTTTGTATTCATTGTTTTAATTCAATAAAATTAGTTTCAGTCCCACCGACATATTTACTTCGAAGAGCCTGTGACTAAACATTAAATTGCAATAGTTAACAATATTGCAATACCTTAATCAAAATTTAGAAACTTACGTAGCGTCGAACACAAAAAGCACTGTTGAGAAGTTATCGTTAAAGCCCTGGCACCGTTCCTCAAAGCTAATATTGATATGAAATGGTACCGATTTGAAAGTGATTTTTGCGCTATGCCGGTCGTAAGCCAGTGTTATATTTTAGCAATTTCGATCAACTTAGCCTAAGATCGCTTTGAGCAACGGGGTCCTCGGCAGCGTTTCTCCACACGATTTTAAGCTAAGTTGATCGTAGGGCTAAAATATAACATTGGCTAACGACTGT
Organism: Calliostoma canaliculatum; assembly: GCA_032361085.1. Classification (NCBI taxonomy): domain Eukaryota; kingdom Metazoa; phylum Mollusca; class Gastropoda; order Trochida; family Calliostomatidae; genus Calliostoma; species Calliostoma canaliculatum. The sequence goes on along the minus strand of JAULCD010515113.1, from coordinate 67 downwards.
CGTAGCGCAGTGATCGCTTTGGAACCGGTGCCATTCGGCACCGGTTCCAAATCTATCTCTGCGCCAC